>JAQIYA010001514.1:0-12571 GCA_034699355.1 Microtritia minima | reverse complement strand
AAAGAAATTCAGAAAAATAGTCATATAAATTCAGAGTTTCTGGCAGTAGTGAGTCGAGTGGTTTCTAAAATAATTAATATTACTTGTTTAATTTTATACAATTTCTGAAATAAACGTAATAAATTAAGTTTTAAAAGAGAATTTTCTCTCTTAAAACATTTTATATAATTAGTATGTCACTCCTCCATATTAAATTTAATTATAAAATAACAAATTTTGATGATAGTTTTAGTAATAAGATAAATTCTTAAAAAGTCTAAGGCATAGATTGAACAAGGATTCATAATATTTTATTTGGCTATAACCGTTACCATTTTATATTGTGTATTTTCAAATTGAATTTTTTGAAGAATTTTATGAATCAATAGTAAAAGTTTTTTTCGTTTCTTTATAAAAAGTTTTATAACTACAGTATTTAAAAAATTACAACTTAAACACAAGTCTCTCTCTCTCTCTCTCTCTCTCTCTCTCTCTCTCTCATCTCACAAATAACTTTCATATCTGTCAAAAAAATTATATTAATATAAAATTTATATTTATTTATATTTATATACATTTGTATTTATTACATTATTTATATATTTATTCATATTTATATTAATATAAATTTTTAATATAAATTTTATGAACAAATGGTGACTGTTATGTGGTTTATTAGAAAGTTATTCTATATAACTTGAAAATTATTTATTTTTTTAGAAGATTTTGTTTTTAACAAAAGATAGATTATGGGTTTGAGATTTGTGACAGTCTATAAGTCCGTCCGTCCGCCCCGAAGGAAAGAGACCAAATGTGGTCAAAATTTAATGTCGCCTTAGTAGACTTTTAAGTTGTTAAATAAGTGATATAAGTTAGACATAGTATATGCTTATAATTATAAGGCCAATTTTAAAAAAAGCTCATTTGTATGGTCATTCTTGTTTTATTTATAAATTTTTTTAGTTTTACGTACTGAAACAATTGAAAATAATGAAATTTATTTGAATAAGTAATAAAGTAAAAAATAATTTTTATACTCAATTTTGGTATTCAAACTTTTTACTACGTTTTTAATAAGTTATTTTATTTTTAGAGATTAGAGCACATTTATACCTTTAATAGGTATTATTTCTCAAAAATTTTAAATCTAAATTTCATATTTTCAAATTTATGATATTTAATACCTAAAGTATGTCTACCTGTTTTCATTAGACTCAAAATGTGACAAAAGTCGTGACAGATCTCATTTTTGATATTCAAATGAATTATACGCAACCCCTATGAAACCCAGATATTGGACCTCATTCTACTCTATTTAGTCATAGCTAAATAAATAGTCAGACACGCAATAATATAGTTAATATATTTGAATGATTACCCACGATATTTTGAACAGCATATGCATCAGTATTAACTGTAAAATTAGTGTAAATAATGGCCATATATCTAATAGTTTAATGCAAAACATTAATTATACAAATTACAATTATTTATTTGTAATATTTGTTTAGATTTCATTTGTGTACCTAAATGTTTGCCATAATATTTCTCAAAATTTCTATTTGTACACCCTATACAAGACTCTGTTCGCCAAATATGGGTAATGGCTTTGCCGATAGTCTAACACGATGACCATTAGGCAAAACTAGATAATCTATGGTGAACTTAAGACAAGCACTTCTGCAAGCAATTGAAACTTTGCACACAAATGAGCGCACAATTTAAAAGTTTTGAAAGTTGTCAGATTAGCGTCGGACCGACTAAAAGAAATCTTTTAAAAGAAAATTTAATCCAAAACTGGACAAATGTTTTGTTTTTTTTATTTCATTAAACACATTTTACAATTAAAGTGATATGTGATTAATTGTATTTTTGATTAGTGTTAACTAATTCTAAAAGATTTTTATCTGCATTAACATAATTATAAATTAACGATTTATATCAAATTAATTTTAATTCACATTCAAATAAGAAAGATTAGCTCAGAGCAACTCTAAGTAAGCCAAATTAAGTATCACTTAATTAGACATTTATGTTATCAAAGAACAGATAACTTGAACATTAGAGACTAATAAGTACTTTTATCCTGTTTAGTAATATAGACTAACTTTGTTGAAATGTATTAGTAAATTGTTTTTGGAAGTTGTGTTCAAATAAATTATTAAAATAAATATAAGAAAATATTATCAATAAAATACAGAAATCGCGAAAGAATTGAAAGCTTAATTAATCCAAGAATATTCTAACATGAGTTAATTTATGTCTTAAATAAAAAATAATGTTAAAATCAGCTCATTTGTATGCCTTTTCTATTTAATTTGTATCGTTTTTAAAGGTTAACAATAATCGTATTTTAAAATTTTGAAACTAAAATAAAATCATTTAAAAGTAATAAAAGACAAATTATTAGTTAAAGACCTAAATTTAGTCTTGCAATAAGACTTTTGTTCATTAAGTAAACCCCATTCTATAGTCAAACGTTTTTTATCACGCTATCAAATGCCTAACATATAACAGTTTGAAGTCCAAAATGTCTAAAACCAAATATCACTCTATAGATATTACTAAAAATGGAAGAGCACATCATTTATCTCATTTATATTTTGTATCATCTTATATAACTTCCAATAACTTGTTAAATAATTTTGAAATGATTGTTATCCAATATAGTCTCAATTTTCAATTTTGCATTAAAGCTTTGGCCGATCTTTTTGTTGGATCACTTGTGATGACATTCGCTGTCGCCAACGATTTAATGGAGTACTGGATGTTTGGACCGCAACTTTGCGAGATATGGATTGCTTTCGATATTAGTTGCTGTAAGTTGATGTCAAAAATGATAGACCATTTCCATTACTGCCTTATATCCATGCGATATGCGTTATATCCACACCATAAATGTCATACACGTCACGTCTATTTAACAAAGTTAATACTTTTTTCCATTATTAGGCACGTGTTCAATAATCAATTTATGCGCCATTTCATTAGATAGATTTGTACATATAAAAGATCCGATGAGATACAATCATTGGATGACCAAAAGAGTGGTTTTCAGTTCGGTCGGCGTTATTTGGCTCGTGTCTGGTCTCGTCTCTTTCCTACCAATAAGTTTAGGATGGCATAAGCCAAGCAGTGATTTGCTTCCCTTCAAAAACAAAACATTTATAAGCGATGTTTTAGATGAAAGGCCTCAGTGTTCACTTGACTTAACTCCGACTTATGCCATCGTAAGCTCGACAATAAGGTAAAGAGCATTGTTTGCTTCAATTTCAATACATTGTGACGAATCAAAAAACGCATTTTATTACATTTTATATAAACCATTAGAAATATTTATTTAGTGATAACTATAATATCTTCTTATTTTGTATTAAACAATTAAATTTATGAAATATTGATTTACTTTTAAGTACAAATTTGCCATTTGTTCCCTTAATCGACGTACAGTATATCTGCGTTTTAATATTTATGTTGTAATATATTTTATAAAATTTATATTCCGATTGATAAATGCTTTGGTAAACACACACTTATCAATATTTACTGTATAATAATAGCGGTTTGATTAATAGCTTGTTTTATATTCAATAAGTTTGAACATTACAGGATTATTATTCCATATAACAAAGTTAGGAAAATATCATTTAAAATTAAAACGTAAGTAAAGGTTATAAAGTAGAGATGATGTCTGAAAAAAATATTGATAAATGCTAACTCATAAGTGGAAAAAATGTAAAATGTGAAGGAAAATCAATAAAATGTTTGAAGAAAATTCAGATTTCGATAAGTTTTACACAAATAAGTTTTTGAATATCGAAAAACTGTTTTGTATGCGCCAAATGTTTGTGACTCGTGAGCGGAGCGCGCTTTCAATTATATTCAATTTAATTCATTCATTTATTTGCAGATAATAAACAAAGATTTACTCCAATGTGTGACAGAATTCAATTTATTTATAAGTCAAATAAATAAATTTCTATTAATTATATATTTTTTTATGAAATAAACTAAATTAAAATTCTTAATTATTTTTAAATATGAAAATTTTTAAATATTTTAATATAAATTATAAATGAATTATATTAAATTTTACAATTATCCATCAATAACTTTAACAAATAATCAAAAGACTTTTCTCTAGTTATTATTATTATTATTACATCCAAACTTATATAATAAGTTAGTCATTTTCTATATAATAAATCATATCGCAAATATCAACTGCCGTTTTTCTACAAATAAACCCTAATTTATTGTTTTATTTAGCTTAACTTCATTAATGTGAACAAAATATTAGTCTATTGATATTAAGCTATACAAGTAAAACTTTGTGAAATTCGTTTGCGGTTACCTAAAGATAAAATTGACCGTATATACTATTTTTTCAAAATATATTCATTTTGGCGGTAAATTCTGTTATTTGAAAAAAATCTTAAATATAAAATATAAATATTATTTGCTTACAAAGATATTATTTGTTTAAGCAAAACCTTTACTGGCAAATCGTCATATTAACAAAGAAATACCATTCGCATAGTTATTTAACAATGTGACACATTTCACTCAAACGTCAGTTTTTAAAATCAGTTTCAAAAGTTTTATTTTAAAATGTTTTAAAACTTTTGAAAGAATACAAATCAGAGGGAAAACTGTATTAATAAAACATTGGTAAAAGTCGCTATTAGAGGAATTGAGAGTTCATGTAAAAAAGATCAACAAAAGCGCATTACTCTAAAGGGTGCGATTCATATTTAAATATCAAATATATTAATAATAATGGGTAAAACTTTTAAGATAAACCAATAATAAATATTGGTAATTGTAATGCAAATACATTTTAGTAGTTGTGCTTTATTAGACATATATATTTTAAATTCTTAATTTATGTCTATTTTCTATAAAAGTTATGGTTTCTATAAATATTCTTATATAATTCTAATTCTTTATTTTGCCACCATTTGAGATTTTAAAAATGGGTCTCTAATTAACGTTCAATTATAATTATAATTCTTATATTTGAATTAAAATTAGTTTCACTTTATTATACAGCGAGAAAAATAAGTCGTCTATAAGAGGATATATACAGTAAGGCATACTTATAAAAGTATACATAAAACAAAAACTCTTAATTTCTAGCTCAAAAAAATCGCCTTTGTTTAAGATGGATTAACCAAATAGAGCACAAAACAATGCAATAATTAAAACTAACTAAAACGCATTGATTTGTTTACTGCTTGTGTTATATACTATAAGGATTATCTCTTCTATGCTCTAGCATTGTCTATAGAAATTTCTGAGATCGCAAAAATTTATATATTAGACAAAATTATTTATTGGACACTAAAATATCATAGATATAAATTAAATAAAATTGTTGATATATATAAAGATGCTACACTGTATGCTTATCTGTATCGCAAACGCATTATAACTCACACAGTATCTCTATCTCTATAGATTATTAAAATAATTGAATTGAAATATGGTAAAAAAATCGAGTGAGTGAGTGAGTGAGTGAGTGAGTGAGTGAGTGAGAGAGAGAGAGAGAGAGAGAGAGAGAGAGGAAGAGAGAGAGAGAGAGAGAGAGTTTAAATTAAACTAAAACTCATGTTTTAGACTCATGTAAGGTGGGAAAATTGGTTAATATAATTTATACAAAAATAATTTTTTCGGTATTTAATTACTAAATATATGAAAATGCTAGCCCTACTTATAAACATCATTATTTATTACATTTATTTTAATTAATTATTCTGTAAAATTCTGTTATCCATTCGGATTATGTTCTAATATTTTGATGATATAATATTGAGTATTACCGAAAACGAATTTCACTTGTTATGCTATACTTTCAAAGTTAAGTTATAGTCAAGTTATTCCAGAAAATTCGATTTGATTTCAATTATTTGAATTCCTATTTTCTCCTCTTTGCTCTAAACGATTATTGACATCAATTGTTTTCAAAAGTAATTGATCAATAATTTGTCATCAAATTTAAAATATAAATATTTTAAACCTCGAGTTTACGCGTATATAAAACCATTCTTATCAAAGTAAAGGTTTTTAATTTTTATATTAAATTCAATTCAGGTGTAAATTCAATTATTTTTCGTTTGTAACTTAGGAAAAAATATTTAATTAAAATTATAAATTGTGCCAAATTGTGCTTATATAATAAAATTTTTAACTTATTTTTACTTTAACAAAATCATATTGATTTGAGATGTTTGTCTATCTTTCTGAACATCTGTACCCCTCTCTCACTGGAGAGAGAAAGTTAGACCCCTATAATAATAAATTAAATGTACTTTAATTGTTTCTATCTATCAATTTAAATAAAGGCTCTTTTAACAAATATATTCATTTTAGGTTAAAAATGTATAATTAATAAAATATAATTGACAAATTTGATAAAATTTTGTAATTTATCCTTAAGACATTTTTACTAAGTTTTAAGTTTTATAATTTGAAGTAATTTAACTTACTTTAAAAGTAAGTCATAGAAAGTTTACTATACAATAAGAAAATGATAAGATGATTAAATTTATAACTAATTATTGATATTAAAATAATTGCTATACTCGATGTTTAAATAATAAAATAATTATTATCATTGTTGATATAGTTTTTACCTTCCTTGCATCATAATGTTGGCGCTATACGCTAAACTATATGCGATATGTCAAAAACATGTTAAAAGTATTAAATCAATGACAAAACCATTACATATTAATAGTGGTCAAAATTATAATCATCACATAACAGAACATAAAGCTGCCATTACTCTAGGAATTATTATGGGAACGTTTTTAGGTATTTATTCTTTTTTTAATGGAGAGGAGAATTTGAATTTTAATATTTATTATAATGTATTGTTTGTTTTATTTATAATATGATAGCTTGTTGGACACCATTTTTCTGTATGAATATTGTTGCTGCTTATTGCAAGACTTGTATACCTTTGGTTGTATTTAAAGTCCTTACATGGCTAGGTAACTAATATTTTCTTTGCTATTTATTTTTTTATGAGAAAATTTGTTATATTTTATCTTTGATTTAATTTTTAATAACAGGCTATTTTAACAGCTGCCTCAATCCTGCAATATATAGGTAAGATCATATTAGAGCAAATATTCTTAATATATTTAAATTCTCAATATATAATTCAATATATCATATTTTCTATCAACAATTCGCTTCTCAAAAAGATTTTGACAGTTTAAAAAAATATAAATTGACTTATCATTAATACTCGTCATAAATTGATTTTTTATTCTTTTCATTTATAGATTGAAAATAACTAATAAAATAAAAATAGTGCTGGATTTTAGTTTATAAGATAATTTCAACACAAAAAATACGTTTTAGTTTTTTAATGTTAAAAATTGTTATAAAAAGATATTTATAAAAAAGCAGTTGCATTACATAACGTTATTATATAAAATAAAAATATAAATTATATAAAATTTAAACACAGCTGTAAAATGCACTCTCTTTATTGTCTCTGAATTATTTCATAATAAGATTAAGCATATAAACATATTGGTCAATGAATTATCAAATTTTATTTAAATTAATATATTACATAATTAAAAATATTAAGATAATGTTAAAGTATGAATGCCATGGCAATGATTAAGTTTATAGACAAAAATTTTAGCATAACGATAATTATTACCACAAAAAACATTTAGGTTTTATTTTGTTATCGACATGTGGTAAATGATTAACAAATTCGGAAAAAATGAGTTTTGAAAACAAAACCAAATGAATTTAGTATCAAAATGCTTTTAAACTAAATTTTAGAAAATTAAAAATTAAAGTTTCATATAGTCTGTCATCAGACAAATCAAGACAGAAATCAAGTGTTAGTTTATGTTTAGTTAAAAAATTTTGATATTATTTATTCAGTACAAAAAATACTGCTTTAGTGTTCAAAATTTAATTTGTCATACAGAATATTGCTTCAGTGATTAATTATTAAGTTTACTTTACTCACTATCCATTATAAAGTTTTCAATAAGTAATATTATATGCATTTTATTGATTGAAAAATTCAATAGTAAAAGAAAATAAAATGTATTAAAAAATTTTCATTATTACATAATATTATAGATCAAAATTTTGTTTATTAAGTAACTTAATACTCACTTTATACAAAAATTAAATCAAAATTCATATATTGAATATATAAAATAATAAAGCATTCTTTTCTCTATATTTTGCTCTTTAATTTACCCAAAGTTCTCGCTTCTGCCACTATAAACCGCATTATTTAAATAAAAATTAAGTTTATTTTATGATCATATACTTTTCATTATAAAATTATATTTTGACTTTTCTGATTTTTAAGGGAAATGAAATACTTGATTATTTAAACTAACATTAGAGACATTTAAGATTAACTCTGTTTGGTATTTTTTAATGAATTAATGCTTACTTTTATTATCAAATCAATTAAAATTGTTTTTTATAATAGTTTAATATTTTTGAAGCAAAAATGTAACTAATTTTTTCAAATACAGAATCTGTAAGCCCAACTTCTAATACACGGTTATTATTTTAGTTATTAATTTAAAAATGTTTTGATAGATAAGCCGCGGCTAATCTGTCTGAATTTAATGTTCTTAAATTAAGCGAAAAATCATAATTTACATAAAGGTTAATTTGCAAAAATTAATTTCTCCTAATTATCATTATTAGCCTGAATCCAAATTGAGTAAAAATTAGCATAAAAGTCAAAATACTATTCCAACATATGAGTTGAACATACTCTCTATAACATACTTACTATTATTTTCACAGAAAGTTGACGCTATTCTTATTTGTATATTATGTGCTATAAATGATTTGAGTTACTAACTTCTAGCTATCATTATTTTTTACTGTTGATAGCATTTTCAACACAGAATTTCGCGAAGCATTTCGTCGCATAATTGTTAGCTATATTGTAAGGGATCACTGTTGCAATAATTCCTTGCAAAGACAAAGAGCCAATTCATCTCGTTCTGGAGCAGAACATCAATTTAGTGGCGATCGCGTCCTAGCAATCAGTGTGGCATCACATCAGCACGTTTCGGGTATTAATAACAAACCTCGAAGATCATCATCTGCTATATCATGTGAAATATTACCTATAAGAGACAAAATAGAAATAGCGTCCAGCGATCTCACTGATGGCAAAATAACTGATATCTGACCACAGCAGCCAAAAGCAATAAACTCGACTTTGCCAATCATATATTTTGCCACAAAACCTATAAATATTGAAGACTCCAGTTTGGTTAACCTAAAGACTTAAATTTTCTTTACAAATCAAAATTAATGTTACGCATTAATTTAATGCTTTAAAAGTATTTATTAATTGATAAAAATTGAATTGATATGCTTTATTTAATATACCATTTTGTTTATAAATATTTACAAATCTATAAACTTCATTATAATGTATCACTATATCATTCATAACTATTTAATGTTATTTATGTTTATTTTATAAATTTATTAAAAATATAAATTTGTGTAATTCTGTATATTTATTTCAAAATATTAAATTAATAAATTATGCCAGAAAAATAGATAAAAATAATTCTTTATTTTAACTATAAATTAGAAATATAATGATAAACAAAATCATTATGATAATTATTTAAGATATTTTAAATTATGATAATTTCAATTTTTTAAAAGTTTATATTAAATAATAAAAAGTTATACAGTTATAAAGTTGTGCGCTATTAAAATACTGCAATTACTTTTGTCGCTGCCTTTAGGAGAGACATATAATATATGGAGAATTTTCTTTAAACTCTGTATAAATTTTCTAATATTATTAAAGTATCTTTTTAACAACTCCCAAAAAACTTTTAATTTTAGAAAATTATTAAATTATCTTAAAAACTCGTTAGAAAATTGATACAAAACTAATTAACATGTTGTTATGTGAAAATAGTAAACAGAAGTATTTAATTATTAAATTATTCTTTACAAAAAACTTGAGCTTATTTCTATTTCTTGTGCTCTAGCATTAAGTTCTTTTTATATTCGATAGTTTTAAAAAATTATTATTACTTTATATGCCAGAAGAACGTGTCGTGAAAAACTTTATAATTATAACTAAATATAAAGTATATGCAAATTTTATTGAGATAATAGTCTAAATAAGCAAATTTTGCATAAATATTACATTAAACACTTATGAATTTTCATGTGCTGCTTATAACATTTATTTCAACTTATCGACTTTGTAATGTTATTTCTTATATTCTTATAAGCGTGGTCTTGTAGTACGTGGTCATGATGTTGAACTAAAAATGATTTTCTGAGTGGATTGAGAGGGTCTCTGTTTGAGGGGAGATAAAGTTGGTCTTGAGTTGAGGGCGTTTGGTTTGAGGGGGAATGACTTATAGGGGGTTCTATTATTTGGTATTAATGATAAAATTATTTTTTAATTAAATTAAATTTTATGTAATATAATAATCAGAATATTGATTAAACAAGAAATTTATGATTTAAACATATTAATTTTTAACAAATTTTTATTTTTATTTTCAAAAATCAGAATTAAAAAAAAATATCAGTAACTTCAATATATAATATTAATATAATACGTATGTATATAAATATGTATATAAATTCTTATATTAATACTTATCTCGTTTCGCTTGAAAAATTTTATTTATTTATCGAATTTGAATTTAAATGCGAGTTTTTCATATCGTTTTGCTATTATTTAGAAACTCTTTCGACGTTCTGTAATAAGAAACACATAATTCAAAGAATGAAGAATTCTTAAGAATTCTACCAATTGTTGAAAACCAATTTCGAAAGTGAGGCCTCTTTTCATAATTTTTTTACTTTTTGACTCTTTTATTGTTATATCGTTTATTTTAATTAAAAGTGAATTTTTATAAAATAAAAATAAAATGTAATTATTGTTGACTCTACGCAGAGAATATATTATACTTTAAAATGGTTTAACTTAGTTTTAATTTTGTTACGCCTGATTCATAAATTTATTTGAATTCAGCAGAAATGTCATCAAAGCGTGAATAAATATCGGTTTGCGTTTTTAAATTGTATCGATTTTTAAAGATTGATAAATAGTTTGCATTTTGTCATTTATTATATACACTTTTAAATTATTAATATCATACAATAATAAATAAAATGCGTTGTCTATTCAATTTTCACAATATCTTTTAAATTTAATCAAATTTCGATCATTTTTAAGGAAAAAAAAATATTTATAGCATAAAGTTTATTAAATTGAATTATTCATACCTGCCTGACCGATATGACGGTCACTAAACAGTCGCTATGACTCCGTTAAATTGGGGGTAAATCGATCAAATCGGTTCGCGTTACGACGTCTCCACACACTCTTCGTGTCAGTCCGTCTCTAACGTATAGACTGCTCAAAGTCCGCTTCAATGCGTTTTCCAATAGCCGTGTAAATGAATGATCCAAAGGTGTTACCAGTGGTCATGTATTATAATTGATTTATTATATTTTTTATAAATTTGAGGTAATCTATTTTAAGCATAGATAGTATTCTTGATTTGTTAAAATACTACAAAAACGTTTTGACTTGCGTATCAATTTTGTATCAATTTGACTGACGATTATGTATTCTTAATAAGAATTGATTTAAATAAACAAAGATTTAAGTTATCAAATATTTTTAATTTAAATTAAATTCTATTTTTTACAATTTTATAAGAATAATAATAATAAATCGATATATAATTTTGATTTTAAACTATAAATAAAGGAAAAATTAATTTGCAAAATTTTGTCCACTTTAATTAAATTCACCACAAATTTAATTAAAATTAATGCATACAATTTAGGCAATATTACATACAATATGCCAAATTGCCGTTTGATCCCTTCATAATAAATTACAGACAGGCTATATCAGCACAATATTGTAATATCTATGTAAATCGTTTTCCTATTTGTTCTCTTCTTTGACCAAACCTATTGTTTTTTATATTGGAATAGCAGGTTGTCTTCGTGACCGCAGGCACTGATCGCCACAAAAGAAAGAGAAAACTAAAAAGAGTGGGAAAGAGAAAAATATAATAATTGTTGTGTCGTACAAAAGTTGAGCAAATACTTAAATGGGGACTCTATTATTAATATATCTAATATATTTAATGTGATTAATTCCAATTAATTCCAAATTAATAGCACAAAATTCAATTTAATATATTTTAAGACTTTTCAAATTATATTAAGAGTTCATTTAGTTTTCCAAAAATACATTAATATAGTTATTTAAAATATAAATTCACTGCCATTATCTGCTCTCTTTGTATTGTTATTCTTGCAATTTTTAGGAAGTTTATAAAATCGTTTGACAAAAATAATGAAGTATTAATTAAATTCTTGGACTAAATTATTGATTTAATATTTTTATAAACATTCGGGTGTTTCAAATGAAAATAAAACTCTAAATTGGCCAAAGTTAAAGTTTATTAAATAACTTATAGGATTAAATGCTTATATACAAAAGCCTATAAAGACTATAAGTGGGCACTTTAATTATTAAATAATTTTTATACAATTTAAAATATTTTCAAAA
>JAQIYA010001513.1:0-12571 GCA_034699355.1 Microtritia minima | reverse complement strand
GATGTTAGCAAGTTTTAGAGTTGGCAACTATTTTTGTTGGCAAAATCGAGTTGCCATCTTCGAGGGCAGACTGTATCTGCATATTGATTCTTGAAAGTTGTATTCATTTAACTTTTTGATTTCTTATATAATTATATTATTTGATTTTGACAGTTGACATAAACATAAAAATGCAAAATGTATTATTTGTGATTTTAGATTTCTCTTCTATGTTTTTCATTAGGTTTGCTAAAAATTTAAGCAAAAATATTTTCTAAAAGTAATTTATTATGTGTTTTGTGATTTTTAAAATTGAATTATTTTTTGAAAGATAGATGAAGATATGTTTAATAAGCATAGAGACGATGATTAATTTTATAAAGAATAAAGAGATAATATAAATTAATTATTTTTAATTTAACAAATTTTTTTTAAATTAAGTTATTTTAGATTAAATTCATTAGATTAGATTAAAAACTTCTCATTAATGATCATTTCTAATAAGTCTCTTCAAATTTTCATTTTAGCATTCAGTAGCAATTTTTAAAACATTTAAAAGCACTTTACTGTGGATAAAAGCAGTGTACAGTGTTATAATTGTGCCTAATATTTATTCATGAATTGGATATAAGAAATTAAAATGAATGAATTATATTTCGTTAATCATAACATGTTGATTAATTTTCAACTCAAATTCAAATTTTAATCACTGAATTTATTTTCAGACATTTAAAAATTATATTAATTTCAGTATATTTTAATTGAGTTTTGGTAAGATTTTAATTTTTAAAAAATTAAATACATGAGTAAATATACATGTATTAATGTAATTATTTAATTTTGTTGTCAATTATATTAAACTGAACTTTATATACTTGTATTAATATAATTAGTAATACAGGAATTTTAAAAACTGAATTATAATAAACATTTTAACTGATTTCAAGCTTTATTGACACATTAAACATGATTTATTCTATTTTTAAATTTAATTAATATAAAACATATTTACAATTAATTACATCTTAAAAATAATAAAAGATTATTTCTATTAATTTGCTATCAATTATTGTTATTTATTATTTAAATAGAAAATTAATTTAAGACTAAAATTTTTCGTTTTTGTTGCTGTTATTTGATAAATTGTAATTATTTGCATTTATATTGTAAAAATTGTTTGAAATCATTTCCATTTTAATCATAATTTTTATTGTGGTTTAAAAAGTGTATGTATATATAAATGAAGAATTTATGTCAAATAAATAAAAATGCAGCATAATATTGATATTTGTTACAAATGTTGTATAAAAGAAATAATCTGTAGGCATGTATCACACAATGAGATATGCAGCGCATTGATTAATAAATGTTACTCATGATAATAAGATTAATTCTCATAAAAGATCCGCAATTTAACAAAATTTTATACAAAAGCATATAAATTATCATTAGCCTAAATTTAACATTAGTATTTAAATCACGATAAAAAGCTATACAAATAGAAAATTGCTTATTAAGAGATCAAACGAGAAACAGTATGAAACGCATACTAAACTTTTCAAACCATACCCTAATTTTCTCATTAATTTCATTGTAAATCTATGGCAGCAAAGTATGCGCTAATAAATTTAAAGCTTCAAATGCTTTTTATTTTATTTGTTACAATTTTTACATCATTAAAAAGCCAATTAAAAGAGCAAATTGTAATTCATTCATTTACAATAAATAAGTATAATGGTATGAAAAATCATGTATTTTATACACTATTTTTAGGGCTAATAATAAAGTAAATGAAGATTTGATTTTCGAAAAAAAATTCAATAAATAATTACAAAATGTTCGGTTTAATGGTACAGACAAATAAAAGTTTAATGTCGACGCCCTACTGAAGTCATTAAAGTATTTTTTGAAACAAGTAAAAAGGCTTAGAAATAAATAAAATGGTTAACATCTTTTAGGTTGTAAAACTGTGAAGAGGTATGTCAGTTGTAATGCTTTATAATGCTTTGTTGGACGCTTTTTATTCTTACTATTACTTGTTATTTTAAAGTCATTCATCTGCTAATATAAAAATCGCATTAAAACGTTTTGTAGAATCACAAGTTATATGGGGATTGAAAACTCATTATTATGGATTTATTTCGATAATGTGCTTTTAAAATTGTTAAAAAGGATAAATTCCTTGAATTTAATTATATTAAATTGACTATTATTGCTAAAATTAGTATAAAAACATCTTTAGAATTAGTAAAAAGCAAAAATTTAATTTAACTAAAAAATAATGATTTAAATTTATGATTAAATTTTTAGAAAAAAAATTAATATATAGATATTGCATTAATAATAATATAAAAAGCGGGTTATTTATTAACAAAATAAAATTGTTTACGAAATTAAATAATCAACTAAATTAAAACAAACCGACTGTTTTAAACAAAGTAAATTCTATAATATATTATACAAATGCAAATTATCATAATAAAAATACGGAGTTATACATAAGTATTGGATATGGATATAATCATTATTGATCCTAATTTTAATTAAACATGTTTTCCAATTTTCAGTATAATTAATTGCATGGAATTTGATATTACATAATATTATTATAATTTTTACTTACGCAACAATACCACATTTTATCCCCTTAAGCTATATAATCTATATTTTGGATGTGTAAATTTTAAAATTTGTTTCCTCGAATTGTTTAATGAGAAAATTTGTAGATTTCTAAGTCATAACAATGGAAATTTCTTAAATTCTTAATTTTACTCTATGGTAATGGTATTAAATATAAATTCTAAAAAAGAAATGCTTCATTCAAACTAAGGTTTATTAATTCAAATATCTTATAAACACTTAAAATATATTGATGATAAAAATATGATCTGTTTAAATAATATAACGTTTAATAGCTTTTAATTCTCTAATATGAAAATTCTTCAAAGTTGTAAACATAGAGTTAAAAGTTTTAAATATTATATAACTGTGAATTTAAGTTCAGTTTTATTAAAATATCAAAAATGATCGTTAAAACAATGCTTTTATCCATTTTTCACTTTGCAATTAAATGATTCTAAATGCTAAAATATTTAATATACATAATTAATATAATATGTGTATTATATTAATATTATATTAATATAATATAACTTTGTATCACAAAGTTTGAGTTATTCTGAAATTTTATTAATTATAGGTTATTCTAATGTTCAGTTTAATAATAGTGTAGTAAAAATTTTAAATTTTAAATGCAAAGTAACTCATCAAAATCATCCGTGAGTGATGGATATTCAAAGAAAGATGTATGTAAAATAATTAGTAATTATTTAAAATAATTAATAATAACTTTAACAATATTCAAAATGCTATTGACTGTGTAAATAAAATCCAGTTATTAATCTTTTTTGTCACCAAAGATATTCTTTAAGTTGCATAAATTAGTGACTATAAGTTTGCAAACATTAGCGTAGAGTTTCTTTGATTAACAATCGAACAAAATTCCTCTTTATCTTTACTAATTTTATTGCGATCAATACTTTATTGCATTACTTTATACAGAATGATCTCGATTTTGGTAACAAACTTGATCGACATTAGCGAGTGGACAAAATATAAATCATGCTATATATTGAAATTTGATTTATTTATTATTAAGTTATATATCAAATATACATATGTCTATTTGTTAATAAAAAAAACTAAGTAATGAGATTAATTTGAAATAATTAAAGAATGCTAAAATATTTATAGTAAAGATGCAAAATTTAAAGTTAATTCTACAATTTTTAAATATTATGTTTAATCGAGAATAAGTAAATTAAAGAGCATCGTATCCTTCCATTGTGAGCATTATCGTGAGAGAGTAAGTAATAAAGTTAATTATTATTTATTGTGCAATTTTATTGAAATAATTTAAATTCTTATAAATTATTTCATAAAATTTCTTAACTTATTTAACGCCACAATATAGAAAATTAATATCAATACTTTCCTTAAAATTTAAAAATATAAAATTGATTAATGTCCCAGAAATTATTAGATGCCAATTGGTTTAACTAAATTTTAAAATTAATAATCATAAAATTTTAAAGTGATAGATTAAGAACAAAGATGTAAATGGAAATTAGCTGTTTAGAGGAAACTTATAAAATAAATGTTTGGCATCATTTTAACCATTTTAAATTTAACAGGCAAGCAATAAGCTTTCGGTTTAAAATAAATTTAATATAGAAAATTTTAAAAATGCCAACGAATAACAGTGATTTTATGAATGAAAGCCTTGATGCGGACAAATATTTGAAAATTTGGAAGAAGTTATGGTCGGTTCGCGACACTGCTTGGCATTTAGAATACAGACATCCGTAATGTTTTTCAATTTGTATTTTTATGTAGAAATAATTATTATTTATTCCAGAATTTTAAAGAAATATGAAGATTTATTAATAAGCGATGATAAAAATAAAAGATTTTTATTTCCTTTGTGTGGAAAAAATGTTGATATGAAATGGTATGTAATAGATTTGATTTAATTGCTAAATTTTAAAGATACTTTTTTAAAAATATATTAACACTAAAATTAAGCAAAGTATGATCATTATGTAAACCAATTAACATTTAAATGTAAATTAAAATTAAACGTAACAGATAACTGGTTAAAAGGAAAACAAAATAGCATATAAAATACTACAATCCATTTATTGTTAGAGTTAAGTTATAAAAATGTAATAAACTGTTTTGATGTCAATCTGAGCAGGTATTGGGATCAAGGTTTTGAAGTTTTAGGAGTCGAGTGCGCCGATGAAGCAATTAATGACTTTTTCACACTTAACGACATTTCGTTTACTTCCAAATCGATCAATTCAATCAATGGCAAAATATTTCAAGTAAATATTATTTATTAATACTAAATTGAAAATATTTTATTTAATTAAATTCTTTAGACATTGGATGAGAAGCTTAAAATAGTACAGTCGAACTTCTTAACACTAAACAGGTAGAGTTTACGCAATGTGTTCAATAAGTCAAACGCTAATGAGTTAAACAGAATTTATTTACATAGAAATAAATAATTATTTTATAAAATTTCAGTTCATTGTTAAATAAATCAATAGACGTTGTTTGGGACAGAGGAAGCTTTGGAACAATTACTTATGAAGAGCAAGTACTCTATTCAAAATCGATGCGACGCCTACTCGCGCCTGATTTTCGTTATCTACTTCTGGTACTCGAATACGACGACAGACTATTCACTGATATTCCGTATAACATCACTGAGCGAAGAGTCCACCAATTAATGGGTAAATAAAAAACTGATAAAACATTGAAATGACATGTTTGACAAACTTT
This sequence comes from Microtritia minima, assembly GCA_034699355.1. Lineage (NCBI taxonomy): Eukaryota > Metazoa > Arthropoda > Arachnida > Sarcoptiformes > Euphthiracaridae > Microtritia > Microtritia minima. The sequence goes on along the minus strand of JAQIYA010001513.1, from coordinate 7,243 downwards.
AGGCGAATTCGCTAACATTGAGAAGCTCGAGAGCAATATTCCATCGCATGTGCAACTCTATCATAAACATATGGGACAACCACTCGAAGTGAGGGAAACTGTTTATCTCTTAACAGGCAAACAATAAAACAAGAATTATTTTTATTAAGCATTATTATATTTTATTTGGATATGGATATATGGATATTGTTTTATTATTATTAGATTGTTAATTAAATCTGGTTTAATAAAAACATTTAAATAAATTAAAGGATGGTGAATAAAAATTGTTAAATTTGCTTTTAAGTCATTTAAGTCTAATTTATTCATAAACATTACTATTTGCCTATAATGTATGTAATTCTTTGATTTAGACTCTAATATTTTATATTTATTTATTCATCGAATATGTTTATATGCATTTAGAAATGTTGCCAAAGGGCTCCTCAATTAATTAAATGAGTGCATATAAAACATTTTTCTGTCAATCTTTCGTCAAAAAAATATTTTTTATATGTAAAATTTTGGCCCCTAATAATAATCATCATTAATAAACTCCAATTTAAAGACACAATATGTTTAGACATAATAGATATTAGATATTTTTATGTGAGAATAAATTTCTCTTTATTTAATTTGTTTGATTCATAAGACAAAATAGTTGATTATGAAGATATGCTCATGTAAATAATGTCTGAAGAAAGAGTTAGTGCTCATCTATCGATCAACTTTTCTTAAATCTTGGCCTAATTTATGTCAATAGAACAAAACATTAAATTTATAGATAAATTAAGTGATTTAAGCTGAATATGTTGTTTTGTTTATCACTAGTACTTCCATCTCGTGTTTCAAATTTTAAGCGTTTAACATTTAGGTTAATATAAAGATAAGGTTATATCAAGTTATATCAAGATTTGTATCCGAAACTTAAGGTTATGACCAGGAATGTAACAATTTGGGAATTCCCGAAATATAATTTAACTCCGAATTAAGAAAAATCTACTTTCGGTAGAATTTAAAATTTAGTATTAACTCATCATTTATATCGACATAACCCGAAAATTTATTGGGAGATAAAAACTTACGCGAAGAAAACTCACATAACATTATTCGAACTCCCATTTAAATGCTTCTAATTATGTAAAATTATTTAAGTATTTCCTATGCCGTATAATTTATGTTTGTTCAACACTTTCAAATTTGGATTTTTTTGTTGAAAATATTAAAACTATTAAATAAACGAAATAAACACGATTATTAGTGCATAACAAACAAAATTTATTATTTTTGACATATTTGTACATGAGTTTTGCACATTAAGTTAAATAATTACATCTATAATTTATATTATGTATGTTTAAAAAAATATTTTATAATTATTAATTAATTTGATAATTAAAATTTAAATAACAATTTGTGGACCGCAGTATTGAATAGAATCACACCAATAGTCATCTGGCGTTTCGATGCTCTCCAAAAGCCATGTAATATTCGTCGATAATTGTTTATCATATACAGTATCGATCACAGAATAATAATGACACTCACGAGTCCTGGCGTGATATGGAGGCGCTAACAGGTCGACAATAGCCGCGGGACCGTTCACTGCCGTCACTTCGTGGATGTTGTGCTCCGTTGGCGTCAAAGTGCACACATGTTCGCTGTCGCTGTCTATTGTTATGTTACCGCTGTGTACCGCTGGAACTTAATTGCACCGCATTATTAATATTATGTGTTTCATTATCATTGCAATAAATTAAAACTATACAACTTTTCACGATTAACTAATGAACATATCTAATGAACATAATCTTATTTGGTCGTCAACTGGTTTTGTTAATTTCATAATGATTTTTATTTTTTTTATAAAAGTAATTTAATTTTACGCTTTAGTTATTTTAAATATTTCTATTTAACTAAAAAAATATTGTTTTTAAAGAAAAATGAAAGTTACAAATTAAACATTTTTATATGAGTGAGAGGTAAAGATTTATTTAAAAATTTTATAAAATGAGTGTCTACTTAAGACATGAATCATTTCATTTCATTTGGTCAAAGAAATTGAATTTTCTATTCATAGAAATTTTTATTTTAAATTTCAATTTTGAAAACCAAATTTCTAAGCTGTTCACTAACAAGTAAGTCAATGATAGTAATGACAAATATAATTTGAAATTTTGCAGTTCTTTAAAACGCATAAATATAACTATAATTAACTTTAATTAGACATAACAAACAAATAATTAGCAAATAATTACCCAAAAAGTGTCGCTCATAGGGGGAGACCTTTCGCGACACATCGTTAGGTAAGACGTATTTGCCTTCTTTGGGGAGAGGCGTGTAATGCTTGACCGTTACGGAGCCGAACACCACTTTGATGAAGCCATACATGTCCGGGTGATCGTGCAGTGGTATGCGAGACATGTCGTGACGCAACGCGAACACCGACAGCGAAAAGGTCGAGCTCTCGCAGATCGACACGTGACTCACCGGCGACCGCAGTGACCGCAGACCTGTGCACGTGGACAGCGTTCGCAACAGCGTTGACGACCGGCTGGCCATCAGCTCTTTATTCAAATTGATGTCCGTATGAGTGAGTTGTGATATCAATTTAGTTAATTTGGTCAGCGATTCGTTGAACGGCTCGTCTGAGTGGCACTTATTGAAGGTCGAGTGAGCCAATCGGGCAATGCTTTGCACCAGTGATGCCATTCGTGCCCAACAATCACAACGAATCGCTCATCAAATGCTTTAATTGCGATGATATGCCGTAATATTCGTTACGCTTAGCGATGAGTCTCGCTCTGCGATGAGTCGTGAGGTGTCACGACTGTGTCACTCCTCTCATCATTTCATTATTGCTTGCATCACATTCTCAACAATTATTGTTGACAATTGTTTTACTATTTTCAATATTTGATTAAATCCGAACAAAGCATTTCCATATTTAACCAGTTTTATTCAGAATGTCATTTTAATTTTAAAATTGTTAATTTGAAAGTGCACTTAAAATAATGAATGATAAAATAAAGTTTATTAAACAATTCATATATTAAACACTAAAATGTATTTCTCTGAAAATTATTCCACGTTTTGTAAATATAATGTAAAGAAAAATAAAGGCATATTATAAAATAAAATTATACATTAGTTTTATTTTTGAAATTTTTGACTCAATATAATATATGGACATTCCATAAAAATGTAAAAATAATATATGGAATGGAATGTCAGATATGGAATGTCGCAAAAAATAGCAATAAAGTGTGTTTAAAAATGTTTTTCGATTATGATCTCATCAATAGTTTGCGAATATCCAAAATTTCATTTGGATATTGACTCAGATTATATCGCTTAATGAAAGTGCAAGTAATCTGAGAAATGTATCTTCAGTTCCAGAATACTTTAATGATTTCTTTGAAAGTTTCACTTTAGAATCTGATAGATTTGATGTTTTAATAAAAATTTTTAAAAATATTTCTTAATAAGTATTTTACTTTAGAATTGAAAGTAACATATGTTATGACAAAAGAATTTTTAAAACCAATTTAATAAAAAAATTAAAAATTCAATGTTTTCTTTCACTGTGTTTGTAAAATTTAGAATAGAATAAAAAACAAAAAGTCTAATGATAATTATTAATACATGCATGCATTCTAAATATTATAAAAAATTATAATACTTATAAAGTTAGACTATATTTTGTTTAACAAAATTTTTTATGATTTTTATAATTTTTAATTTTTAATATTTTAAAAATTTAGCTTATTTTGACTTTTACAAAAGCAATCTTATGGATTTGTAATGTCTGTTTGTCTTTACCCCCTCTAATGAAAAGAAATATGACTAAATGGGCGAAAATAGTATTTGAATTCACTTATAAGTTGTCAACGTTGATATATAAGTTGCACAATTATGATAAATTTATAGTTTGAGAATTTATATGCAATGTATTGTTGGAAATACTTTAATACCAATAATTTAATAAATGTATTAAAATTAATGTTTAAATTAATTTCAGCTCATTTTTATACTCATACCTGTTTAATATTACTTGAAATAATGCTATAATAAGTTTATTTATATTAATATTCTTTGAAAGTAGATATATTTATATGAAATAAAAAATGACTTACAGAATGACTCCGTTAAAGAAAAGCAGAATAATAGAGTATAAACAAAGGAATGTGGAATACGGAATGGGAGGCAAACACGGAATCGATTGAGACGTTTCCATAGAATCGTGCGATACGATCACACAAATCATGTGCACCTTATTTGTATCCAATGCACTATTTATTTATTCAATTGTTTACTGTGATTAATATCAAAATAATAAAATTATTGAAATTTGTTTCAATGATAACAATAATAATCTCAGAGCAGTCACTATCGGTTAATTCATCAGAATTAGTGAACGCCACTAAATATCTGAACATTGGCTGCGATTACGAGAGACTTCCGGGCGGAGGATGTTATCTGAGAGAGTCGTACTGCAGTTTCCGTACGTGTGTCTGCAAACCTGACTTTCCCGTCAATGTGATGGACGTGATGTGTATTTCTCGGTATAAAAATGTGGGCGAAATGTGTCGAATGGATGGCGAGTGCGACCAAAACGCTTACTGTGCAGACCTGCTTATAATTGCAAACAGCAATTATAAGACGCGAAAATGCGTTTGTCGTCACGGATTCGCGTACTCTTCGAAGAATAACGCCTGCGTTAAGGGTCACAGAGGGTCAGTGTGTGCCTCAAACTACGAGTGCAGTGATGCTCGTATGAGTTGTTCGCCGTCGGGATGTGAATGCAGTTACGGCTTCAGTTGGCATTCGGCGGACGAGCTCTGCTATAAGAAGGCCAAACACAACGAGGCTTGCGATTCGACCATCAATTGTCACGCTTTCGATCGATTGAGCGAATGCGACGCTTCGCGCAAAGTTTGCGTTTGTCGTCAACTCTTGTCGCATAAGTACGCCATCGATCAGTTGACACAAAAATGCGTGTTATGTCCTATTAAAAGGTACCACAACAAGACCGACACCTGTTTGCCCGAAACATTGGAAATCGAGTATAACTCCAATGATAGGCTAGTTATTAATAAAAACACTCTTCAATACGTTTACGTATGTCTAAGTGTGTCACCATTTGTCGTGTTCGCGATCATAGGATTTCTATATAAATATGTGAGTCGGAGACACTTTAATGTCGATATCATAGAGAGTGGTCACGAAAATGACATCCATAGGAGAAGTGCGTTCCGAGAAGAGGCCGAATGCCATTCGGGAGAGACGCTCATTCACGCCACTCAACCGAGTCTTTTTGTTAATCTTTCAAACATTGAACGCTATCCCATCTTAAGTCAGACTTCACCAGTTTTGCCTCCAATCAACTCTTATAGAGGACCGCCGCCCTCTTACGAAGAATATCAGGAAATGCCTCCTTCTTATGAAGAAGCCATAAGATTGTCGACTTAAATATTTAATTATAACATTAAAACATATAAATTAGATTAATGATTATAGTTACCTTATATTTTCCAATTATTCCCGGATGTACTAACTTATAGCAATTTGACAATTTGTGAAATTGGGAAATCCGTTTGAATGCCTGTATCTTTACGGATATATTGTTAATATATATCAGAGAAAATAAGTTATAGCGGTTTGAAACTCATGTCATTTGCATAATATTATGATTGACTTATAAATTCTAATAATAATATAACTGAATTTAAAAATTAAATTAAGATTATTTTAAAATAATAGATTAGATTCATTTTTTGTTAAAAATATTGATTTATTTTTAAGTTTATACTTAATAGAATTTTAAAGTAACCTTAAATTCCTTAATATACTGATTCAGTACTTCAGAAGTATGATTCAAAAACTGTTTCAACGATCAAATAATTTAATTTATTTTCAGTTAATTGTTATACATTATATCGTTATATCGTTAGAAAGCAATATTTATAAAGAAATGAATACTTCGTATAACAATACTCAAACAGTTTAATTCAATCTCACTATCATATATACCCTAAATATGCGACGATAGCCCGCAGGTTATCGATGGAAAAAAGTGAATTTTTCAAAAAATATATATAAACTTATTCTAGATATCACTAATATCCTATTCAAAGTCATCAAATTCTTATCCCATTCAACATAGAATGCTTCAATTATGTCACTATATTGTTATAGAAGATGATACAATAAATTATCTTTACTATTAATTAGAGAATCTATTACATGGTGTTAGATGCGGGCTATACATGGGGTACGGGCTATCGTCGCATATTTAGGGTAATTTTGGTGAGCATGTGTGAGAACTATAAATTGAATTTTCCTTTTTGTATACGTTATGTATTGGAAATTTAATTTATTTTTATTTTGTGAACGAAAACTCAATCCCTTTATGTATCGGAGTAGCAAAAATACACTTTTTGCCATTTTATGTATAATAAAAGTTCTATTTTTTAAGCTTTAAGAAAGTTCTAATTTAAATTTATATTAACAAATTTAAATAATTATAATAAAAATTATTATCAGATTTAAAAAGTTACAAATATTACATTAAGACTTAATGCATATAAGTTTGTTATGACTAGTGTTCCCGTTTTAACAAACAGACTTTTAAATAGTTCCTCACAACAACCCCACCCCCTATAACCACACCTCCTTCGCTTCAGTACCTGATTCTGAGTTCATTAACACTACAACCCCTCCATTCCTATTCTTTTCAAGATTTCTAAAATTTTGTCACTTAATTTCAATGATTTAACTTAAAAATAAATAACTGATTATTCCACATATTAAACTAATTTAAATTCCAGTTAATATATATTTTTATAAATACATACTTTGTATTTAATTTATCAATAATAATGATAAAACAAAATTAAAATCTAATCAAATTTTATGACTCCATATGTAATTTAAACTTAAAGTTAATTAATTTAATGCAGATTTAATTTAAATTTTTATTGTATTTTCGATGTCTAGTTGGCAGTACAGTGTGTGCTGAGTACTGACAAACATTTATAAATTCACAATTGTATAATTAAACAGTTTTTTTAATCTCACACAATCCTCTGGTCTCATCTTAAGGGACTTATTTTAAAAATTGGAAATAATTTCATACCTATATATTTTCACATTATATTTTCGAAAACAATTCAATACACTTAATGTTATTTATTCCCTGTATTTATACAATAATAATATACACAATTATAAAATTTTTGACTTTATTTTAATAAAAAGATAC
>JAQIYA010001512.1:0-12575 GCA_034699355.1 Microtritia minima | reverse complement strand
AAAGTAATTGACAAAATAATTAAAATATTCTTCTAAGAAATATAACATAGTATATAAAACAAATCAATTATCTAAAACTCTAAGTGCAAAGTAATTGATTGCAGGTTTACAAATGTGTAGAATCAATATTGCAAACAAGTTACGATCGATACCTTATTCTACATTAAGGTGACCATCTGTGCAGCATTCTCGTCGATTGTCCCGTATTTGCGTGTTTTGTAAAGTGTCAACAACAGTACCGACCCTGAACTACGGAGTGTCCAAGATTTACGAAATATTACAGATGTTGTTTAGAATACTTCCCTTTTGTTGTAAATTTTATTTAATGTATTAATTTAAATTGTTGTAAATGCACGATTAATTTCTTTAATTAAGTTTTGAGTGGCGCGCACACAAAAAGTATTATTAAATCTCACGTACTGTTTAATAACAATATAATTTTTACAACAACAGGGAAGTATTCTAAATAACATTTTTAAAGGCTTTTCGGTTTCGTGTAAAGTTTGTAAAGTAAAAGTTCGATATAGTGAACACCTTTATAGTGACCTTTTAGATAACTTGTGAACGCATTTCATAAGTCACTACCATAATCATAATGTCTCGATACAATGAATATTGCATTTAACTTACTTTCTTCGTTAGAAATCATAAAACTTAATTTAACGAAAGACATATTTATACAATTGGCACATATGCTAACATGAAGTGAAGTTAAAGATTCTCACTTCAGTTTCAGTATATTTTCAGTTGCTTTCAGCCATAGTGCTCACGCAAAATAATTTTAAATGAGTGAAAAGAGAACTATCACTTAAAACAAAATACAAGATTAATAAAGGTGTGAACAATAAGGAAAAGTATGGTGACATAGTATGTATAATTAATTTCAAAAATGTGGGGTTTCAAAGGATAATTTAGTTGAAATAAATAGTTGATAGTGTTGACCATTTGCTATTTAGTAACATATATAAGTTAATGTGAAACATCTTTCTTCATCTTCAAAGTGAATGTATTCTACAGGAAAATTTATCTGATTTTGAAAATAGTGCAGAATTAGAAAAATGCGAGTTCTCGACGGTCACCCTATTCCGTACACACCTTTTGACGCTTAGCGCGAATAACTATCTTCTCAAACTGGAAAACGCTGTACGGATGTATGAAATAAGAAAAATTCATTTCCTGTCGCGATGTCATAGGAATGCTTGTTCTTCAAAGTAAATCCAAGTTAATAAAGTCTATTTCGGTGGGTTTGGCAAACATAGGCGTCTAAAAACTAGTATCTCTTGTGATTTACATTCATCTTTCAATGCTTCGAAAGTAAGTTTTGACTGCAATCCTTTTTGCATAAACAATAAGACATGTTAATGTTATACTCGCGCAAAATATTAACAAAAGCTACTGTTGAATAAGTAGCTGTAATGCCAGTTTAAACTTAGACACATCAACACATATGTAAACGATGAAACTTTAATTTATGAAGGAATAAGTTATCTTAATTGAGCTCAACTACGCTTTTCTTTTCTTGAGTTTTGCAGTTTGTGTCAAAACCCAAATGTGAACATTGACAAACAAATCGTTTCAGTTTGAATTTTATAATCAACATATAAGCTATTAAAACAAATATTACATTTTGTATAATTAAAAGTAAAATTTGAGTAAATTAATTTTTAATAGTTGACATATTAATATTATTTTTATGAATATTTTTACTATAATATCCTTATTATGGTTTTTTACTACAACAAACCACACACAACAATAGGACTACAATATAATTAAAGACGATCTTTTCAGTAGTGTATTCTATTTGAAATGTATTTATGTTTGTATGTCTGTATGTCTGTATGTCAATCCGTCTTCATTCCAATTTGATAAGAAAATAACCAAATGTGGACTAAATATACTACATATTTGGCATTTTAATAGATTTTTAAGTTCTATAAGACAAGATTTCAACATGTTGAAAATTAGTAACTATATTATTATATACTTTAGTTATTTATAGTAGTTTTTTAATAATATTTTTAAAAAATATTGTTAAAATTGTTTTATAAAAATAAAAAATAAAAATAAATAAAAAGTCATTATCAATAAAATACTTAAGCGCTCCTAAATTGATAGCCTACAACATAGCCTCTTGTAAGTACCACAAGAATATTCCAACTTAAGTTAATTCATGTCTAAAATAATTAAAATAATATTGAAATATACTCAGATGTTTGTTCACATTTATTTTAAATTTATACATAGGATCAAACCTGCAATTTAAAAACTAATATATCGATCGGTTTATCTTATCTTAATTAAAATGATGTTTGTGTTAGTATTAAGCCATATTTTATCTTTGATTTAATTTTCAAAGTTTCAAAGTTTTAAATGAGTTTTAAGTTAAAATCTTTCTAAGATAGTAAAACAATATATGCATAATATTTACAAAGAATATTTTATTGAATTAATAAGTATAAAATAAATAAAAGCGCTAATAAAAGATGGTTTGAAAGCAGAATTGAATAAAAACCTGTTGCTGTGCGTTATCTAACTTTCGGGTTATTAGATTATACAATACGTATTATTATTCAGAATATTCAACATAAAAGACCATAGTATATACTATATATTAATAAGTTATAAGTTTTACTTTACAATAACTCAATGATTTTTTTTATTTAAGTGCACTTAAACCACTTTAATATTTCTAAAATTATTTTTATTTTACACAGAGTGTTACATAATTCAGTGATAAGGCTATAGATTTATATTTTTGTTCTATTCATGAAAATTATTTATTAAATAAGTTTTGTAACATAATTTAGATTTAAAATTATATAACATAATAAAATAAATAATCATGTAATATAGTTTTACAAAATTATAATTTTGTTTCAATTTTAAAATGACTAAAATTTTTCACTAATAATCAGTTTCGATACATTTAAATTCTCTCATATTTTGAATATAAAATTAAAATTAAAATTATATTACGCATTAAATTATTTTTGCATTTTTATACATTTTTATACTAACATGTGAATAATTTATGAATTATTTAAATTCTAGCAATAATGAACAGTATTTATCATTTTAGATGTAAGTTTTGTAAGTTGTCATATAATTCAATTAATTTATAAACCTGTAAGATATTATTAAAAGTATTTTGTTATGTGAGTTCTTAAACATATTTGTTTAAAAAAACTAAACATTATGTTTTAAATTTATCTCATGAATTTGAATAAATCTCATAAAACATGTCGTCAACAATATTATTATATAAATAAATTGATAAAATTTTAAAGAGGAAACATCATTTGTATACTTTTATTTGAAAAAATAAAAACAAAAAAGGAAATTATATGTATTTTATTTTTTCTTCTGATAACAACGTATATTTCAAATAATTCAAAAAAGGAAATGCTTTTCGATTGATGTTGAAATCGCTTTATACTGCCATCTATAAAAGAGAGACTTATCGATAGCGGATGCGAACCAATGGCAAATGTGTTTAAATATATTATTAATTGAATGATACTTGTTTTAGATTTAATTGTCGTAAAATTTTCTATTATCGCATATTGTATTATTAAAACGATTCAATGTTGTCTATGATTGCATCAAAAATCCCATCGATGGTGCGACAGTTAATAATTCAGAAATGTTCTAGTGTTGAGAATAATTTATTAATTATATTTAAATAAAAGCAAAAATCTATTAAATATAACTCTAATTAAATATAAAAATTTTAAATTTAAGTTGTATTTGTAAATACGATAACTTTTCGCAGTTAAAGTTTAACTGCGAAATTTTTCCATGCTTTTATTTTTTCGATACTTTTCTTTTTCTAATTAAAAGTAATAAAATTATAAATATTGATTTCAAATTAATTTAAAAGTAAAATAATAAAAATGATTTAATTAAAATTACAAACGTTTTAGTAAATAAACTTTATAAAAATACTTATTAAAATAAACCAAACAAATAAACAAGAATTAATTTAAAAATAATTTTTAAATAATGTCAGATGCATTCTTTAATATCCTTTCCTGTAAGTGTAACACAAGTGAATCAATATTTTAATTGTGATTATTTTATAATAAACATTAAAGAACAATACTAAATATAATCATATATAGTTTTATATCTTTATATTAATGTATTTATTCATATTTTTGCAACAAATTATTGCAAAAGCTTACAATAGTTATCATTTCAATGTGCATTATTTTAGCAAACTTTCTTTGAAAGGCCAAAAGATCAAAAAAGTTGTCAAACCAAATACAACTTAAAGCCTAATATTACTGTTTTCTGCTTGACTTTTATTCTCATTGTCTTCATTGTTATGTATGTAATAAATATAATTTTAATATTTGCTGTGCACTTAAATGCAATTTTCTATTATAATTTTGATCAACAGAGTAGTGTTAAATAAACATTGCGGTAATAGAATAATACTCAATAGCTCACAATTTATAACTTTACAAACTAATAAGAAAATAAACAAATATACTATATATAAAAAGTTAAATGACTTATAAAAGCTATAAATAAAATTATTTTAAATGTATCATTCAATTCTGAAATAATAAAAGACAACAATAACTACTTATTTGATTCTAGACTAAAATTATTTCTAATTACAATGTAATATTTATATAATTGTTACAACATTTTATAGTTTTGACTTGCATATACAATTACTAATAAATTATTGAACTAATATATTATGAATATTCTATTTAATAATGCAGTTATATTATTAATAATAATTCTTATATAATTATTTATTTAAATTTTACGATAAATTTATTTTGCTTATTCTTAAAATATGTTTTAAAATTTATATTGCATTTTGAAATGCTCTTAAAAATTCCCAATTCGTTTTAAAATAAATATTATATAAAAATCCTTTTGCAGAAATAAAAGAGTTGGCATTTTTTCTATTATATTGAAGCGAGATTTGCAACATCTACAACATCTACAAACTACAAACTCATTTGCTTCTCTCTCTTACTCATACACACTCTCCTCCATCACTCTATCTCTGCATCTCTACATTATATATTTCTCTTATGTTCACTCACTCGAACACACAAATGCGAACATTAAGATGAATGCCATCAGCAGTTATTTAACTTTTAGTGAATAACACACACTGTGTTTTAAATGAAAGACTTTCATTAAAAGTGGATCAAGTAATGCATATAGAATAGAGTATGTAAGGACTTGTTAACAAGCTTTGATTATCAGTAAAGTAAAATAACTTATAATGTTTTTCTAATTTACTAATATGTATCAAAAATTAATTTTTAAAACTAAACTAATTTGTTAGCAATCGGTAATTCTAATCAGTTATTTATAATTTAAAATATGTAGTAAATATTAATAATTTTTTGAAAAAGTGAATTATAATTGCTTGTTATTATTTATTAGACTGATAATGTAAAAACACATTTTATTTAACTGTTTAGAATGATTCTAATTATTTAACTTTTAAAATAAGTCTACATTTAATAATATTTTTTGATAATATTAAATAAATTAATTAATTAAATAGATAAAAAAATTTCATTACTATCAAATATTTCAATCAAATATTTATGTATTGCGACAAACAGTTTAGATACTGAACCGAACATTTAGTCAATGTTCGCATCGTTCAAGATTTTAACGATTTCAATTAAATATGAAAGCTTTATCTCCATTATGTATTACGATGGAGATATTGAAGAAATGATTAATTATTAATAAAAATCATATTTAATTCTTAAATTTGTTTAATTATTTTCATGTGACCCAATTTAATCACCGAATTTAATATTTTGAGCTGACAGCAAATGAAGAACCCTATGTATAATAATAATAAATTTTATATAATACTTCATACATTATATTAAAAATTATTCAATTTATTAAGAATTACATTAAAAAACAACTTGTCAACAATTCAATTTATGCTTATATATAATTTCATGCAAACTCAGGCAACTTTTAATTTTGAAAACTAATATCTAATTGACTAAATTTTTGACTAATTAGTGACAAATGACATGAAAAACATTTTAAAAGTGTTTCATCAAAAAAGCATCAGCAAAGTTCACAAAATATTGATTTATTCACTACGAATAACGTAAGAGAAAAACTTACTCTGAAGAGTACAAATAACTATACTGTATTTAAGCTATAAATAAACTGTTTATACTATATTCGCATTATATATTGTATAATTTGCCAGAAAGTACTTATAAATTAAGGAAACAGTAAGAGATCTTCTCTTTGCCTGATTTAAGCAATTTTTTTTGAATAGTCATAATAATAATAACTGACGCTTATTTCCATTACTTCCTCTTCGCTATCCGTTGCCATTTTTATTAGAATTTTTGCGGCAATAAAAGACTTGCGAATGATATATGAATGATATATGGCAGGAGAAGGATATTTAGATTTTGGTTAAGCCCGGAGTGCTTGTGATTCTTCGCAGACCGGAAACAGTAGAGGTATGTGACGAATCGATCAATCATTGTAATTCTATATCTGGACAGTTATTTCGAATTCTTTGGCTATTCTAGTGGACACGAGTGTTGTTGTATTTATTCTGTAATCATAAAAATAATTCCTTATGATAGGAATTTCTCTATTTACGCCCATCACTCGCGTTGAGATAAAAGATATTTCAATTCTACTTTTTTATTGCTTATATATTGCTAGTTTAATCTTATGGATTATTATATTGCTTATAAATTAAATTCATGTGTCAGACAAGTATGTTTGGTATAGAAATTATTACATAGAATACATTAAATAAAGATAAAATAGTAATAACTTACAAGTGATTCTTTTGTTTGTATGTTTTAATAGTGCGATTCTATGGTTTAATTGCGAAAAACTGTATTTACAATATTTGGAAAAATGATGACAAAACTAAGCCAAAGCATTGCATTTTGTCAAATTTTTATTTTATATGAAGAACTTAAAGTTATAAACACTTTAAATACACAACAAATCTCATGAGATAAGTTTAAAAGTTTCTTTAAATGAAAATTCGTTGGAGTGTTAAAATTTATAAAATGTGTCCAAAAGAGTAGTGATGAGTTAAGCTGGAACTCAAGCCCAGCTTTAAATTAAATATTAAGAACAAACTCAAACCTAAATGTTCATAGTTTTCACAATATTTCAACAATATATAAACTATTTAATCTCTCAGTTTACTCGTGCGCTAAGGTTTTAATCGTTTGGCTCTAAGGTTTCGTTTGGCTTTGGTTTTATAACTGTTTATACCTTTATAAAATAATTTTATTGAGTTATTATAAAATAATTTAGCATTATTTTTACATACTATTTAGCAATGATTTACTATATAATCTGCATATACAATATGCTATGACACAATTATGATGACTTATACTAGCCTTAATATTTACAATGTATACAACATAAAGAGCATCTTTTTGTACAAATTGGGTAAATTTAGTTGATATATGATTTTCATTCTATATGGAAAAAGAGAGAATTTGGAATTCTATACGAAAAAAATTACATAAAAATATAAATAAAGAAGAAAATAATGACTGTAAAAACTATGGTAAAAACAAAGGAAGTAATTTTTATGTAAGATTTCTCTAATTAATTACAGATTTGTTTTATGTATTATAATTAATAATTTTTATGAAAATTAAAATATTTATTATGTTTATAAAATTAAACATTTATTCCTTAATTTAAATATTTTATTGTAAAAATTATTATATTGAAAATATTATATTGACAATCATAGACCAAGTAATATATGGTTCGTTAAACTTTTTACGAAAACTTATTCGTTAGTACAGCAGAAAAGTAGTAAATGTGTTTATAAGGCTTGTTTGAATTCGGCATATTTGATTAGAAGTGGCTATCATTCATGATTAAATAATTGTAATCAGATTTGGAAGATTCGTTAATTTTTTATGATTCATTAATAACTCATTTTGTTCGACATTATTATTATTTATAAGATTGACATTTAAGTTCTTATCATAAATAATAAATAGCAATACAATTCTCACCATCAAATCAGATACTTTGGTTTTATTGCATTTATATTTGATTTAATTTTTAAATTAATAGTTGGTGTTTTAATTTTAATAATTATTTTAATAAATAAATTTAAATAATATTTGATTATAGAAACATTATTTTATTAATTTTATTCGAATTTTATCTCGATATTCTTTCAGAAAATATTTATTCAGAATTATTAAAAATTTCTTTAAATGGAAAAGTTTAAATATTTTTAAAATATCTGAATATTAAGTCAAAAATATATTTGCTTGAAACTTATACTTTTTTTTTGAGAAAATATTGTGTCTAATTTTATTTTCAAGTCGTAAAAATAAAATTAAAAATCATAATAATATAATAAAAGACAAAATCGCATCTCAACTGGGTTTTCGATCTTTATATTAATCTCACTTACATGTATGTGATTAATATGGGTATTCCATCATAAATACTCCCTTCTCAGTCACATAAGAAATATTTTCCATTTCTAGATAATATTTAGTATTATAAATATAAATATTCAATATAAAGACTGTATGAATTTAGTTAATAAGGGGCAGCAAATTTTTAAACTGTATATGTGTTTTGTTGAATAAATGTATGCTTTAAAACTAACTTAAGAGTGCTTAAGAGTGCGAAAATTTAAAGTATTTTCTTTTGGTTTATAACAAGTTTTTTAAATGAAATCATTTTTTCGAATTACAATAATTTCGATGATAGCAAAGATTCTAGTTTTAGACACTTAGACAGTTAGTTAAAATAGTAAAATAAAATATATTTCTAATTTTTCTAATTTAACATTTTTATCAAAAGTTTAACAACAGTTAAGTAAACAAAAAAAACCAAATTAATGTCAAATTATACTTTTTTAGTGCAAAGCTTGCTAATTAGAAATTAAGTTAATTTCAATTTTTTTACTTTATAGAGATTTTGCATTTTAATTACATGATTAGCAAAAGGGTTTTAGAATTGCAATTATTTAAAGAGATTTATTGGAATTAAAATAAAAAAAAAGTCTTATAATAACATTGGAATAATTACGCTGTATTTTTCAATTATTTGCAATATAAGAGTACAGTTGTGCGCAATAATTATTATTGTTAATATGCAAAACATTTATATAAGTAGAACGACATTAAAAGACAATTTTGTTTTAATAAATTCAAAAATGAATATTTACGGATTTATGAGAATAACATTAATTGCATACCTTAACTAATTAATGCAATTAAGCATTGCTTAACGCTATATGGCCTATGATATAATTAGAGATTATGGCATTCGGAGTAAGGATAAAATGAAATTATGTTCGGCGTATAAGACGTATATAGAATTCGAAGTGTATTCTGAGCCTTATTTTGCTTAAAAAGGTGGTGCCATTGATAGACATTTGCAATAAGAAGAATGCGTTACAAAGAGATTGTTTCTTTTTTGCATAAGTTTAATAAAAACAAGTCTTATTGCTTCAGGTCTGACTATACATCTGCTCATTAAGGGAAAACAACAATTGAGACATTTGAGAGTTGAATATTAAATATGTTAAACGCGATAATAATCAGCCCACAACTTCGCCCAATTGAGGAGTATTGGTCTCATCCGATGTGTAAAGTGTATGAACACAATGGGAAGCGAAAAGTTTTCAAGATTTAGAGTATAGGATTCTAGAAAAAATTCGAGAATTTAGTCCAGAGATTATTAGAAAGCATATGCCTAAAGTCAAGACAAACGTTCTAAAATCTGCATATAAAATCTTATTATATATTTGATCAAATTTTATTTTAAAATAATTATTAGTTTTTAAGCTTCAAAAGCTGAATGTCTTGTAGTTTCTCTTTTATTAAACATTAAACTTCGCGCAGATTTTTAGTTGAATATTCTAATTATTTTCTTTACTATTGTTTTTCTCTTATTTGAATTATTTTATGATGATATAATCAATTATAAATTAAACTAAAAATTTTTAAAAAATTTATAATAAAAAATTATATTATGTCCAAACGGTCATATTTTTTTATGATCACATTAAAGCTAATTTCTTTATAAAAAGTGTTCTGTAAGTTTTATTTAATAAAAATAAGTCAAAAGTTATTTTAAATAATGATTTTGAATTCATTGTGAATAAACAAATGATTGTCCGTTCTATGATTTATTGTTTACACAAATTAAATGCAATAAAAAGCAGTACTATTGAATATCTATCACACCATTTATCATAGACATCATATTTGGTAAGTGCAACCACTTTTGATAATAAAGATCTTGTGGCAAAAATATTTCTCATATCAAATAAAATTTTTTGTACCATTTATATTATTTTTCTTTCAGTATCATTAATCATTGATAGGGTTGCCAACTGTCATAAATTTTGCTGACAATCATCCAGTGTTTGGCCACAACGTGTTAGAGTAAAGAAAGAACTTTAAGCGAGAGTGTGTGTCAATCGTCGTGTAAATTTTTTAAATTACATTAATATTAATATTTGGGTGTAATTTAAAATAACATTAATATTTTCAATGTCTTTAAAATTATTATTCTGTAAATTAATTTACTAAACTTTATTTCATCACTCATCAAAACTAATAGGATTTTCAATTTGTCAGCATATATAGATTATTTGGGAGAATTTTATCCATTATGCAATCCAATGATGATTTACCTCTCATAGGAAAAGATGGAGAAAAATAATATTCATTTAGGCTCAGATTTTTATGTTAATGACTGGATATGATGACCAGCATTAGCTGCCAAATATGTGTCGAGAGTGGCCTAATAGTAAAATATTGTTAAAGATATAGTTTAAAAACACTTTTAAAAAATTTAAACTGTAAAAAAAATATTTTTGTATAACTAAAAAAGTTAAAGCGCTAATCAAAGCAAGCGCTTACATAACACTAAAGTAATAATAAACCCGAATTATTATGCAAATAAGAGCGAAGTGAGTGTTTGATTAAATCAAATACGAAAATTCTCTCTACTATTTATATAGATCTACATGTAGTTATTTTATGTAAAATTTTAGCTGATTTTATCATCACAATTAATTCTATACTTAATTTAGTTAACAAATTTGATTGTAATGAAAAACAAAATTTATAAATAAAGACTTGAGAGTAAATTTGGTCATAAAAATTCATTTAGTTTTATCTTTACAATAAATCATTATATTTATTAATATTATATATATCACAAATAATATAAATATATATTTATATTATTATATATAAGTCAATTATGCATTGTATCTCAATGAGCTCTCAACATCAAAAAAGTTTGCCATATCTCACTCTTTTGTACAAATAAAATTTATTTAAAATTTATTTTCGTTCAAATTAATTCGAACGAAAAGTGATCACTAAGTATAGTCAGATTCCAATGATTTCGTGTACAATTATTGAAATTCTATTCTTGTGTTTCAACTAATCTCGACCTTTCGACAAACAATCATCTGTTGTGAAACTATCTCTGACTACGACTACAACTGCCCGCAAAGCAATCGATTCGACTCTCCAAATGAAATCGACTCGAAGAGACTTCGTTACGCAATCGAGACTTATTTTTTTATTTACACTTTGCCTGAAACTTCAAAATATTTGAAATGTATAGTGTATTTTGTTTCGGAGTATTTGATGTATTTGGTGAATATTGAACAATAAATAAATAAATTGAATATTTCAAAGTATTTCAATTTCAAAGTATGCTGTAATAAACAGTAAAAAAATTTGTTACATCAAAGTGAAAATAAAAATTTTATTTGCTCAATATTGAAATGATTGTATCAAAAAATAGAAAATCAATATAATTATCGGAAATAAGTTATATTTGTAGGAAACGAAGTGAATCAACGAGTTTCGATGATTTACTTATAACACAGGAAGAAAATAACACAATAAAAAATCACTATTTTTTGGTAATCTTTTGATGGCTATGCTTGCGTTTAGCGATCAATACAACAATTGACAACGAATGCGAGCAAATATTTTACACATAAGGCTTGACCCGACCATTGCATTTGCAAGCTGTACAGAGCTTATTATCTAAAATAAAATTGAACGAAAATTGCTTTAAAAGAATATCCCGACCGATTCCAAATTTACAATAAATAGTATATATTGTTAAACTTATTGAAAAGTTTGTAACACAATAATATACAGTGAGTATCATTTTTATTATAAAAATAGTTCACATTTTTATTTAGTAACGATGTCTTTCTGATATATTGTATTTTAAGCAACATATTCACAATATATTATTAGCAGTAAATTTTTATACAAATAAAAAATATAATGGTTGAGTCAATCGCTCAAAATAATGACCATTATTTTTCTTATGAAATAAATAATGCAAATTTAGGCTTATTTAACAAATCATTTTAGAATTAAACAATAATGTAGTTTAGAATTCTAAAACTATAAACTATTTTAATTTAAAAATAAGTTTATCATCCATTTGTAATTGGATGATAAAATACTCCTTATTTTTTATACAAATCATTCGTAAACTTTTAAAATGAGCTAAAATATTGTTATTTTTAATTTGATATATTGTAT
>JAQIYA010001511.1:0-12581 GCA_034699355.1 Microtritia minima | reverse complement strand
GAGGGATAGGAGAGAGGGATAGGAGAGATAAACTTAATAAAAAATTTATTGCTTTTGCTAACTCATAGTGTTCATGATATTATTTATTAATCATTGCTTATTCCATAAAAGATTATATCTTATATTATTGGCATCACGTAAAAATTTTCTTATTAAAATCTTTTCTTAAAATTGTTATCATTTTTTAAGTGTTCACATAATCCATTTGAAAGGATTATAAAAATAAAATAGCATCAAAAAAATTATTTAATAAAAGCGACTCTACTCTACTCGCGTCAGGATTTTAATTTATTAATATTAAAGTCATAAATATAGAGAATATAATTGCCTCGTTATGCGCTAATCAAATAAAATTATTAAATCTTAGATTTTAATTTGAGTTCCAACAGCAAGATTTAGAAAAGAATTTGTTAGAGAAATAACAAGTTATATCGCTTAACGCTCTTATTTTTTATGCTTTTAAAAAAATGTGGAAAAAAAACTGTAAAGAAGGGCTTTTAAACGCAATCAATTTTTGAAGAAAAAAATCATTGAGTAAGCATTTTCTCGTTTAGAATTCGCTATTTGATTGTAGCGAAAATCTATTTCGCTTACGAGATTGAATCCTAGTGGCTATGATTATTGACAAGTTTTCTATTAGATGGTAATGTCAAACTGTATTGCCGGCAATGATATATAATATTGTTAGCGGTCGCGTCGCGATGGCGACAGTGAGAGCTGCAAAAAGAGAGGCTAAAAGTGATTTTTGTCTCGCTTTTAGCTGTCGATCGCATTTCGGGGTAATTTATAAATGTTTACCAAAACATTTTTAAAGGTTCCGTCTCATTAAATCAGTTTGAATTGTTTTGATAGCGACTGGAAAAAAGTAGAAAAGCGTTGTGTACGCCGTGTACGCCATTATCATAAATGAATGGCTTGTGTCAAAACAAAGTTTGGCGCTTAATTGATCTTTTTTGCCAACAAAATCAACATTTTCAACAACAAAAATATGAAACAGCAAAACTGCTGCGAGTCTGGCGCTGAATACAGATCTCTCATTAAAAATATATTTGAAAGTCAATAAACGCTAACTAACGCTAACTAGTTGTTGAGGCGAAATAGACCACAGTTATGGAAATGATTAGCAATAACGGCAGTCGACTATCGGCTATCGTCTATACTCTATCGCCACATCACCGCCGTATCGCTAACTCGCAAACACATGATTGCGCAGCGCTTTTGTAATGACGAATAATAAAGTTATTCCAAATAATACTTTTAATGGTTAAAAATTGAGAAACAGGCAAAAAGAGCATTGTCTGCACACGCATCGCATTTGTTAAAGCGTATATTAATTTGAGTACATTATTTGGCAAACATTAAAAGCTGGCAGACAATGAAGTCGGAGCTGAACGCATATTAAATGCAGAGTACAGATGAATTCATTTCAATGTCTCGCGTTTCGCATTCATATCTCTCAGCCTTTTCTCGCTGTTTCCAAATTTTCATACCATTTGTGTTTCCAAATTTTCGCAGTCATTGGCGCGAAAGCATCGCTTTAATGCTTAGCAATTTTAATTTATTTTTCAAAAAAGTTAGTGTTATTATAAGGAGCGCACACTATTTTCATTAAATATTGCCATATATTTCGGTGTATCGCATAAATAAACGCCAGAAAAGTTTGTTTTCAGATATAAGATAAACGTATTTTGGTTTGTTGTCACTTTCCACACAAGTGGCGTAATCTGTCTTAACTGAGAAATCATTAACCAATTTGTTTAGACTCGCCATACACTTTCATATTGTTTTGATCATTAATTTAATGTGTTTGAAAGCATTTATATCTATTATTATTAATAAAATAATATCTGTTAATATTAAAATAATTAAAAATATTAATATTTCAATATTCGAGAGCTTCACAGTTACGCCACTGCGAGCCAGAGGTATAAGCGTTGGTCTTTTGAATAACATGTGCGAATGGATAGATAAGTGGCTAACATTGTTAATGAGGCCATTTCAAGTCGCTTACGGTCAGCTTTGTATAACAAACTAAAAGCCCTTTTGGGACTCGAGAATAGGATTTTTGCGATTAATGCTCGCGAGTGTGCGAGCGTTGCGTTCAAAAATGCAGGCCTAATGCAATACAGCATTGTTTGCTTACGACCCTCTCTAGACTGCCCTCGCCTTCTTTCAATTTATCTATTACTGTAGATCACTGTGGAGCACGTTTTTATATAATCGTCAATAATAATATCTGACTGAATGCCAGTGAAGAGCGAGTTTGCATTTTGGGTGTTTCACTCCACCCAACAGTGGAATATGAAAACTTATTTGATGGCGAGAAAGCATTAGGTCTCATCTCAAAGACAATCTGATAATGGCATACAGAGTTAAAGTGAAATGCATAAAATGCATCAAACGTTAGAGTGATGTCGAGTCTGCCTTTAAGCTTATCATTGGCAGCGGTTTCGCTCTCTCCTACAACTAATGCCACTAATGTAAGCTAATGTAAGGTAATGTAAGGTATACACAGGTCTGTATGCATTGTGAGTTGGATTGATATAATTTATATATCAACGCATTACTGCATTACTGCACCTTTTTAGCGATGTTCATAGCTGTTCAACGTTGTTGTCTAATAGCATGAATTGAATCGAGACTCGTCTAACACACACCCAAATCGCGAACGCTATGAATAGAAATTGCGAATCTTTACGAGACATTTCCTGTTTCGAGTAATGAGTGCCTCAAATCATATTTTTCACTTCATTTATTTTACAGATAATTTCTTTTTCAAAGAATTCCTATTAAATAAACTAATCATGAATTTTTAAAAATATATTATTTTCAATTATAAGTTTACGGTTACTTAAATCAAATTATATTAGTACTAAAAATTTTATGCAATTCTTACATATTTAATGAGCAAAACATTAGACTGTTTTAAAACTTTAATTGCAATGCTTAAGTGCACTTAAAATACTTTAAATTATTTTGTTTTTGTGCGCATTTTTAATGTAAATCTAACATTTATTACATTATATAGTTTTAAGAATACTTTGTTAATCACAAACATTAGTACTTATGATAATATTAGTTTGAATAGGAATTCTTTGATATATTCGAGTTTTGCAAAACAAAAATACGACATTTTTATAAAAATAGAGTCGAGTAATAACTCGTTAAAGTTTGATTTGCAGCATAAGAGCGAACAAAACAGTATGTTTACACAAGAATTTTGATTCATTTTTATTTAGCAATAATTTAAGAGAAATTTTTTGGATGCAAAGGATTTATTTTTGATAACGGCTTTAATATGAAGCGAATAGCAATAAAGCCTAATGCAGTTTAGGCACAGGCATGTCAGCAAATATAAAGAAACACAGTCTAATACAGTCTTACAGTCTAATACATTCAAATATAATCTATTTAACCATTATTCACACATGCATAATATAAGGTCGGAAACTTTCTCATTGAAGCGTCGCTCGCAATGCAGCTTAAATTGGCTCTAACGTCGTCTTATACGCCGTCTTATACGCTATTCTTTCGTGTTATTGCCAGTTATTTTATCAGTGAGTGTAATAAAGTAATGCAGGCGAGGACAGACAATGCGACACACAATGAGACACACAATGCTGCAGACAATGCGACATTGGATGTTTCGAAATGGCTGACGAAAGTGGATTTGACAGATCCAATTTCATCCAATTTCGTCCAATTTCGCTATTTATGCCTAGTTCTCCATTTTAGGTGTCTCTCTCTGACACATTGATTAGGCTTCAGGAGAGGACTTCTAATACGCTTCAATGGGCCAACTATTACCCCAGCAGTTACATGCCTACCAAAATGCGAACGAAAAAACCACTTTTATATTATATTTTTTTCAAATTCAATTTCTCTATTTATAGCTTGTTCTCCAATTTAGGTCTCTCTTTCTCTCGTCCATGATATGTCACTCTGGAATTTTGAACAATGTTTATAAGAAGTGCTATCAAAACAATTTATAAGACTACTTCCTTTTGTTACTTTTCATTGTTAGCATTTGCAAACATTTAGTCATCTCAATAATACTTTAACGATTAGATGTTTAAAATTATAATATCAAAAGTTAAGCTTTTTAGCTATAAAACTTTAATTATCAAAAATGGACAATAAATACATTTATAAAAAATCAATGTCTAAACCAGATGTTTGGAGGAACCAAATAATGTAAGGAGAATTTTCTTCAAATGCTCGCTCTGCTCGTGTTTTTATTCTAATTTTGCTTTATTAAAACATTGCTGTCTGTGAGCGATTACGTGCTGCACTTTTTTCTATCAATCAAAAAATATTTAAATAGTTTTAAAAAATTTTATTATATTATTGACTTTAAAAAGGCACTCAACTATTTGCTTTCTATATCCACACTTTTGGAAACGTATAGTCATTTTTTTAGTCTAAAAATTATGGCAAAATTGGAGGTCACTTGTCTTGCTTTTTCTCTTCGGAAGGGGTGTGAGAACCTCTCTATTATAAATATTTTCTCTTCATAAGGAGAAAACGCTTCTAAAAATTGTTTAGATCTTCATATTAGATAAACTTATATTGTTTATCTTAAATAAATACAATTTAAAATTAAATATAATGTGTATTAAAATAAAATCTATTTGCAAAACGATATTATATTAATACATATATATGTATTGCTCACATGCAATATTTATAGATTCAAACATAAAATTTTTTAGTAGTATGAATGAATTTATTTACAATGTAAACAAATTAGATTAAGATCATGATTTAATATATTTAAATTAATTATTACAGTATATATTTAATAAGAAATATATGTTATTAGTAAAATGAGATTAAATATACAAAATTTGTATAAAATATATTTATAATTTTTGGAAAAAATTTACGATTTTCAATGATTTGCTTAGAAAACACTTAGGTTTGCAATTTTTTGCATTCACATTGAATAGATTGGTAAAACGCTATCTATAATCAGAAAAGTCCTAAACTTCACTGGAAAGTTAATACCTCTAAAAGGAAGTGGTTATGATGTTATTTTAAATCGTGTTTTGCAAATACTGTTAAAGTAATAGATAGAAAAACTTCGTATAACATAAACAGATATACACAAAAAATATGTATTATAGAAGATTTTAAAAATAATTAATTTAATCACTAATAAAATTTGCGATTAAAATTATTATTAAAATAAATGTTATTAATATAATTTACGCTTAAATAGGGAGAAAATTTTAAAAGCAAATATAATATGGAAACAATTAAATTCTTTATTAATGTCAAAAATGTTATAAATAATATAATAAATTAATTAAATTTTAATTCTCAAAGTTATCTAAAGTTTAAGTAATAATAATTATAAAATGCTAAAATTATGATATTTATGATAAAAAATTATGTTATCATAAATGTGTTTGAGGCATATTATTCTGAACACGCTTTCACAATAGATTAGCAAATATAATTTAAATTAATAAAATTAAAATAAATGTTGAACCAATCAATTTGCTTAAATAAAAGTTTTTTATCATAAAAAAACGTTTGGCTTTTAAGTTCACTATAAATATATTCAGCAAGAAATCAAAATTATAATTAAAAACATTCCATCAATAGTTAGTATAATTTGTAGTGTTAGAGATTAATGTAAAATAAAATTAATTGCTTTTAATTAGAAAGAGCTTTGATGAGACTCAAAAGACGGAAGTACTGCGCCGGCAAACGAATATACTTTAACATTATGTAAATTAATTCAGAGATAAATTTTAAGGTTAAGCCAATGAAATAAATGTTCACCATCTAATCTCTCTTAATGAGAACATTTATTTTGAATTAGAAAAGTTAATTAAACAATTTCATTTATATGCTGCAATAAATTTTTATGCTAATTGTAAGTTGAGTTTGTTTCAGTATTAAATTTTAATTTATTTTGAACTTTTTATATAAATTATTTATTTATTATTTATTTTTATAATTCAATATTTACTCAAACTTTTAAAGACAAGTTATCAATTTTAATATAATTTAGAAATTTTATATGTTTACACAATACAATTACCCTAAAACCCGATGAAACCCCACGGCTTATCTAAGGAAAAAAATTTGCAAAACCAAATGCTTACCAAAAGGTTTTACTGTGCGGGGTATGCATGGGATGCGGGTTATACATGAAAATTTATTTTATTTTATCAAACGTAATGATTCAAATTCGATAAAATAATTGTAATTCATTCAGAGTCATAAAATTCGTCGTCAGATTCAGTATTGAAAGCTTAAAGTGTGTCACTATACTGGTGTCAATAGTAGCATCCAATAGTTAGACATAATTACTAATTGCAAAACCAGAATTACAATTTACGTGCTATTATATACGGGGTATACATGGGGTGCGGGGTATCGTCGAGTTTTTAGGGTACACTTTATATCTTATTAAAAGTTTATAAGCAAAGTCTATAAATAAGTTATAAATATGTTAATTCTTAATATTGGGTTTTTTGAAAGTTATGCGATTTTATTTAAGTTTGCAAAAGATTTTTTTAGATCCTATCAATTATGTAATTGCACTATCGATGATCTTAATATAATATCTTTTTTGAGCCGATAAATACAGTTAATGGTTATAACTACCAGATTTGAACTAAAAAAATCATCACATGATTTCAAAATATTCTTCAAAACTAATACATAATTTTACAATACGAGTATTTTTGGGTATCAATCCATTTATTTTCATAGTAAAATGTGATAAAATATTCTCGATTTAGATTACAGTCGAGTAACATTTATAATCAACACAATATATAATAAACCTTCATCTATAATCAACTAATTGTTATTAAAATTTGAACAGTTATTAAAACACTTTACTTTCGATTAATCCCAATATAAAAAGTTCACAAACAGTAATTGTTTAATATATATAAAGTGAAAACAAAGACAGTTATCATTATAAAAATGTTTTAATAATAATACACTATATATTATTTTATCAATAAATATTATATTTGACATTCAATGTCATTTTATAATTTTTCAAAATAAATACGGATATAAATTCAATTATATTTAATAAATTTTAAAAATAAAATAAAGCAAATATATAACATTTATTTAATTTTTATTCTTTTTTATACTGTATTTGTAATATTTTCATAATGAGACAAATTGTTTTATATTTAAGATAAAGACAATAGCATACGTTTAAAACATCCTACAGTTTATATAAATAAAAGTATAATAATTATATATCTTATTTTAAATAAGCATTAAACACAAATTAAAAATGTTAGTATTATTTAATGTTTTATTACATGCAAAATCAAAGGTTAAACTTGAAAAAATTATAAGAAATTCAAGCTTTATCTAAAGTTTTTATCAACTTAATTGCTATTAGCTTTTAAATTTTAAAATTCTTTAAATTATTTTACTAAAACATGTTACAAAAATATGATTAAACTTAAATTTTTGCTAAATTTTAATTTAAAAACATTTTTCTCTACTAATTGCATATTTTAAAAATTATAATTTTAAATTTAATTTGAAGTATAATAGTATTAATTGCATTTTAAAAATTCGCATAATTACATAAAAAGTTAAATTTTGATAAAATAATATATGCATCACTTATATAGCTATTTTTTGTGAATTTTATGACAAACTGTTAAAAATTATAAATGCAAAACTAGATTTTAAAATAAATAAAGCTCAACGTTCAGATTTTGGAAAAGCAAATTAAGTAGATATTGAAACATCAATAATACAATATAAAGTGATATCCCAGTGATATTTTTCTTTTTATTAAAAAAAATCTTGTAAAGGGAAAATTTAATATTAAATAAAATTCTATACTAAAATTTATATAAACATATAATGAATTTTCTGATTGAAAAATTGCAAAATATGGAGTTTTAAGAATTCAAAAAATTAAATTAAGCAATAATATACACCATTTTTAGTTGTTTTCACATTTTTTTAATTAGGCATAAATTAACCTTAACTTCAGAATATTAAAAGGCTGAATGTGAAAGATTTTAATGTTTTAATTTTGACTTTTAATATTTGACTAAATATTATAATAATTCATTTTTAATAATACTACTTTTGCACATATAAGTATAGTTATTAAGTTTATCTCAAATCCTTAAAAGTTTGATTTTTAGGGAGAATTTTCTCCCTTATATAATCTAAATGTAACGCCCCTCCCCTCCCCTCCCCTCTCGCCTCACTCTTAATTAATAAAGGGAAAATTTTGGGGTGACACCACATATGGACCAATTCTCACCCATATATTCTTTATTAACAAAGTAAAACGGCTTAAATGACCCCCAAAGTACATTACACCAAAGTATTAATGAGCCCAAACATAATATTAAATATACCTAAATTTAAATATACAAACACTAGTGTTTGACCAAAACAAGTGATTAAAATTCTCCCTACAAAAGATGTACCAACGAGTTTAGAAAAATATGTTTCGCTTAACAATTTTATTTAAACTTATAATAATCTTAAATCAATTTTAGAACTTGTTTATATTAAATTAAAGTGAATTTATTTAAACTCACTCAACATACTAACACGTTGTAAGTTTAATTATTTCTATTGCGAATATACGAAAATAAAGTTAGTATATTTAATCCATTGTTAAACTGTACAAACTGAATCATTGCATAATTAATTTCTTAAAATAAAACATATAAACTAAAATAAAAAATTCATTATAATTATTATGCAATATTTATTGGCCTTAATTTAAATTCAAAATCTACATGAAATACTGTTAACATACAAAACCCATAAAATTTGTTTAGATTGAGTATTATCTTAAATAAATTATATGAGGATCAAGTAAACGATTTTTACTCTTTACGGCACAATTTGTTTTGTCGTTTTATTTACAGAAGGCTTATTTTCATTTACTTGATTCGCAGTCGTAGCACATTATTATTCTTTAGGAATCATGTATTGATTGTGCGATTGCAATATAAATAAATAAATTCTAAGCCATTAGCGCTCGCAAAACTTTTATTATGGAATTCATAATGTAAATAAGTAATGAATGCATTATTTAAATTGTGTTTTACATATTCAATAATTTTTATGCAAAGAACTCTTACTTACGTTAGTTCCTTAACGAGTTTAGTTTTCATCGTAAACTTTACGTTTACTATTTCACTAAATTTAATGCTTTCTTAATTTTGCTCATATTATTTAATTTTATAAATATAAATCTATTTCTTCATAAGATATTTCATAAAAGAGCATCTGAGAAATTTTAATTTAAGTGCTTCTTAAGGCAAAACATTTCAAATTATATAAAATTTTGTTGAAACACATTTCAAAAGATTATCATTTAAATTTTATCAGAATCTTTAAAAATACTGTAAGAGACAAATATCATGTGTCAATGTTTTGATGAATAATATTCTATTATTAAATTATATGAAATAAGTTCTAAGAAAACCAAAACTTTGTTAAGTCATTTTTAAGATTGGAAATAAATGAATAATTAACTAATAAGTAATATATTGTAGTCTTAACTACAATATATTAATACTTAATTATTCAATTAATATCTATGATAAAATTTAAATAAACTTATTCAATATATCAATATTTTAAAAATTAATTGATGCCAAAATGATGTTTTAGAATTTAATTCATAATTTTAATCTATAAATTATTTATTTTTGAGACATCGAGTATAGACGATCCTATTTAAAGATTAGTTTAGTGATCTTGATCTTAGAATCTTTTTTCAAATATCGGCCAAATATTTTTAAACATAATTAATTATTTTTTATAAAAATTGTCAACATATTTTTAAAACAAAGTTTAAAACAAATGACATCAAAAAGATGAAAATATGTTAAATTTGATATAATAAATAAACAAAATTGTTAAAATGTATATTTCCTTCGATTAGCGGCTCAGAATCAAAAGATATACGAATTGACTGACATCTATAAATTCTATTATTTAAGCATTCTTTTGACAAACTCAAAGACAGTTGGGTTTAGTAAAATTATGTGTATTGTTTAATTAAAGTAATAAGTAAGTTATATAAATTAAAGCATACATTACGCACAGAATCACATGTAATCTTCTTTCTGCAATAAAATTTAAAAATTAAAACATATAATCTCTAATTTATTACAAAATAAAATTCATTTTTTACTAAATTTGTCTCTTAGAGTTTTTTATCCGATTAAATAAGACTAATATTAATAAGTTCTAGTCTATTAAACAAAGTATTGATGAATAAATTATAATTTAAAATTTCAAACATAACATATCTTCAAACATACTTATTTACAGCTTAAATAAGGAGAATAATCTCCTCAATATAATTGTCATTCTTGTTTGATACTAAATCAAGAAAAACAATAAAAATATTAACTTCTATAAAATTATAAATATTAATAAAAAATAACAATTTTTGCGATAAAAGTCATCACTGTATCCACAAAATACATAAAACTTGTAAATCGCCCTTATATTTGTATGTTTCTAAAGTGTTTTCGCAATGTACTGATTTGACAAGTTTTACCTAATTTCTATCTCAACACTAAAAACTTCATTTCTTTTAAATAAAATATATTTTGATATCTTTCCGTTTTTCTCCTCAAAACGAGAAAAGTTCAGTCTGGATGTGAACAAAAAGTTGAACAAAGGGATTGTCAAAGATTATGATTGCAATTACATAAATAATTAAATACTTCTAAGAGTTTCATAAATTAGAAATTAATTATAATCTTTAATCAACTCTGGACTTATTATTCAACACAATAAAATCATTTATTATGTAAAATTTATAATTTATTTAAAATGTAATGTTATTTAACACTAAGTTGATAAATCTTTCATATATAAATTTATAAAATCTTTAAATCTTAATAAACTTGTTATTTTGAATCATTTAAGGTTTAAGCTTTATTTATTTTTAAAAGATAATGAAATTTTAAGTTTTAAATTTCAAAACTTTACCTTAAATGCATAATTTCTATATTATGAAAATTTTAATTAATTAATTAAATTTATTTCATATCATATCATTTTGTATTCAATTGTGTTACTTAGCGATAACTTTAAAATATGATTTCAATATCTTAAATAGAAATTAAATACTTTGATTACAATTGATTGTTGATTTATTCTATCAAGTGATCCAACGAATGGAAACGATGAGTAAATTTAAAGTGAAACGCAGTTATGTTGGGAAACATCACATTTTTGCCTAATGATGCGTTCATTGAATTAACGATTATTGCTGAAAAATCACTTCTCTTTTTTGGCGAAACTGTTTTTCGGGTGAAGTGCATGTTGTGTTTTATATGTTGTTTCAAGCGATGATGGCTTGACTTACTGCACATACAGCACATGTTGTAATTGATATTTTATATAACAAATAACGCAAACGTTCAAACCTCTCCTCATCACAAAATTCGCGCTTTTCTCTCAGACGCTGTAAACTTTCGCTTCTTTTTTAAGAGAAATGGTTTCACATTTGCAATCTTATGTTTTGGAAGAGAAAAATAAAATTTATGTCTAACAGTGAAGATTAGAAAAAGTAAAGAGGCGTAACATTTAATTTGCAAACAAGCAAATAGAGTCAACTAATTAGCACTCACTTGTCAACCATCAAAATCGACACCGATTTGGGCGTCGAATATTTTTTATTAATTTCTCGTTAACTAATTTAATTAAGGGCTAATAAGTTGATGATAACGAGAATATTCTTAGGGATACGTCACGCGATTCGGACGATTGAATTTATGTTAAGAATGTTCAATCTTTATGGAGCGGAACAAGACTTACTCAAATAACAGCATATTTCACATAAGGAGACATTTGGCTCATACCAGTGGGTTATATAAGTTTGAGTTGCATTTTTTAGGGACTGTGAAATGTGACGCATTTATATCAATGAGCCATTGATCCGCAAATGTTTGCTTTTCTTAGGAACCCTTTGCAATAAAATTATCGCGGAATGAGAGCCAAAATAGTTTGAGGTTTAGAGTGCGAAAGGATTTTGTGAGTAATTTTTCAAATTTTACTTTTCTTAATACTCACGCTTTGAGTGTCAATCTTTTAAAATTTAAATACAATAAATAAATACTACATAGACAAACAACATTTTAATGTCATTTAGTTAAATATTTAAATATATTAATATGTGTCAGATATATCTATAAAGTATACTGATATAAATTGTAGGCAGAATTTTGCTCTTTGTTTCAACAATCGGAGCTTCGCTCAAATTTTGATTATTAATTTCGGTCTATTCAAACCTCGATGGTAACTGTGAGTGTTTGCATCACTTCACACATTTTTTAGTTAATATCTTTTTGGAAATTTTTAAAAATATCATTTGATTATGCCGCTAACAATATTGTGCCGTTGGCTTACTGTATACACAAATTCAACAATTGTGACAAATTTATACAGTCGAGTACCATACATAATCAACAACCAACTATAATCAACACTATTTTGTGACAAATATGTGTCAAAACCATTACTAAGCATACCAGTTATAATCAACAACCCCTTATGATCAACATATTCTCAAATACAATTGAGTTGAT
>JAQIYA010001510.1:0-12583 GCA_034699355.1 Microtritia minima | reverse complement strand
TTACCTTAATATTATAGTTGGCGAGAATGTCAGACGAGACGTTATTATTATTACATTAGCCTCGAATGCGAAGTGATACAAATATATTTAATTGCAATTTATTGATTTGTTATCCTGTGATAAAATTTTTAAAAAATGAAAGGAAGAATTTATTTTACAAAATATGGGGAATAAAATACCCTAAGTTTCCATAGATAAGCCGAGGCAGTAAAATAGTCATAATAAAATGAAAAGATAAGCATAAATACTGTTCGGCTTATGCGTGTTACCATGTATTAACACACACACACACACACACACACATTTTTGCCGAACACTATTTTTTACAAAATTTTTACTTTTATCCTTAGATAAAAAGAGAATCTATGGAATCTTAGGGTATTTAAAATGCCATTTTGTTAAAACGGGCTGCAATGCTAGAAATTTATTATTATGTTTTTACTTAAATTTCATACATATATTGTATACAGTTATAACAAAATATTAATAAATTAAATTTTTAAAAAACAAAAAAAAAATAATAATCTTCAAAAACTCTATGACATGAAAATAAATGAGTAAAAGTCTTGCTTTACTTATAATATTTGTCTA
The DNA here is from genome assembly GCA_034699355.1 of Microtritia minima. Lineage (NCBI taxonomy): Eukaryota > Metazoa > Arthropoda > Arachnida > Sarcoptiformes > Euphthiracaridae > Microtritia > Microtritia minima. The sequence continues at coordinate 11,992 of JAQIYA010001510.1, read as the reverse complement.
GAATATTATTCTTCTAATTCTTCTTTTACTGAGATATTCTGTCAAAATAAAAGCAGATTCAAATGACAATTCTTTACTTTTTGAAGCATTCTGTTATGTCATTTAGTCTATCTTTTTTTTTGTAAATACATTTACTTGACTTATCTCAAAAAGTTTACTTTCTCTAAATTGACTAAAATTTTCATTTTTTTTTATTGAATTGCTAATGACGTGACTTAATCAAAATAATGCGGTTTACTGTACATTTATTTGCCTCTGTAATGACTACTCATTGCAAACAAAATCGCATCAAAAGTGCGAGAGAGAGAGAGAGAAGAGTTTATTGTATTTCTCAGTAATATTGTTATGTATTTGTGAATTGATAGCAAAAGGCGGTTACTATTCATACTGTTAGCGCATTTATTGTTGCAAATAACAATGTGGATCGAGAAAAGTTTGAGATAACGAGAGACTCGCGTATTCTCTTATTAGTTATTACGTGAAAATATCATTTTTAATGATTTTGATATTTCTCGCTTGTGTTATAAGAAATTAGCATAAAATAGTATGCAAAAAGTTATTTTACTTGAAGTTTAGAAATTTCATAACTCATAGCTTAAGTTTACTAATTCTAATCAAATTTGCAAAATTTGACAATTAATTTTAAATCAATAAATAAAACAATAATAAGCAACATTTTTTTTATTTAACTATAAAACAAGTTAATAGAAAATTTTATTGATTAGAAAATTATTTTTTCATTAAAAATTGTAAACATTATAAATTTAAATTTAAATTTAAATTTTAGAATGTATTAATAATTTTACCACAACTGATTTTTTTCCGATTCAGTATAAAAACCACACATAACTTACTCTTATTTGAGTGATTTGTCAATAAGAATCAAATCAAACAGTTATTAAGATCAATATATTTACATTATATTAACTTTATTTGAATAAAAATGTAAATAAAAAAATATTTTATATAAAAGAATGCTAAACTGAAGTATAGGGTGAAAGGACAAAATATTTTGCAAATGTCAAAACATGTTACACTATTAAATATCTCTAAAAAATATTTGTGTTTATAGATCCGTCTCATATCGCTTGCATTATTGATCAGAAATGTTGTTTCCTAAACTATTTTCCCTAATATACTGTGATTTTCTTTCAAATATACAGAATAACGTTATTTCAAATACCCTAAGTTCTTGTAGATAAGAACAGTCTTATTCTTTCTTTAAAAAGTTATATTTTTGAGAAAAAATTGATTTCGTTTTATACTCGATAATGCTTTATATATTGAATATTTTTATTTATCAGTTATGAAATGCAAATCAATAATTTTAATATTTTAATCAAATTCTAATTCTATTTATTTCAATAATTGCATATTTTATAAACATAAAAACTAAGCCATTTTTCGATCAAAATTGATTATAAGTTTCTTTCCGATTGAGGCAAAGGCTCTAAGAGACAATCTAAATATTTGCACGAAGCGATAGCAACAACTTTTAGAATAGTTTAAAATTTGTTTTTAAAATCATTTAACGCTATTTCTTTTGCTTTTAATCATATTAGCGGCAAATATAAAAATTTATAAAATTCGTCTTTTATACATGATTTAGAAGAACATTTCTACAAGAACTTAGGGTATATAAATCTTATATATCACTGCTTTATTCTTATTTGTAGAAATTAAGTTTTATTTCGGAATAAGTAGTTATTCCGTGCGTTCGAATAAGAGAATATCAATTTTCAATAACAAATAAGTTATACGAGCGATTCATTTTGAGCACAAACTCGTGTTGAATATCAATCTTAATGGCAAGTTAGCACATCAGTAATAAATCTTCGCTATTATTATAATCACGCAATATTTTCTTTTAAGTGTTATCGAGTTTTTTTTATTGAAATTTTAGTAAGTTTGCCAATTATTCTTATATAAAATAAGAATAAAACTAATAATGTTACTTAACTATTTACTAAATAAATTCTGCTTAACTTTAAATCCAGTTAACCTATGATTAATCTTTATTATAAAAATACTTTTAAAAAGTTTGAAGTATTTATATCTATATTTTATATGATTATTCATATTTTTCAAATAATAAAGTTGGCTTCGAGTTAACCTAATGTTAATTTATAATATATAATCTGTTACAGTAAATAAATTTATTTTTGATAAATGTTTACAAAGTTTCAATTAAAAGTTTCATTTAAAATAAATTCATTAATAAAACCGTACATAAATTAAGTCATATCAGTATTTAAATTTTTGTATAAAATGATATAAAGTATAAACTAATATCTGATGATTAATATTAACACAACACACTATTTTGTTAATGAGTTATAAATATTTTACTAAGTTGAAAATTTACACCGTTATATAAATTACACATATTTTGCGTGCATTTATAACGGAAACGAAAAATATCGCTCTATATATCATAAGCTGAGGGCTATCTCTTCAATGAAAAGCATTCCACTGAAGCAGTCGAAGAATTGATTCAATAATCAGAGATAATATTAGAGTATTATTACTTAAGGGGCGATATTATTGGTGAAGCGATTTTCCATCAAAAATATTGCTAGCTTTAGGTTCCAAAGAGTAACAAATGATTGATTAATGAGCGACGCTCTGCTCGGCTCTCTATCTTTTTCTCATTAATTTTCATAAGCTTCTTATGTACACATCGCTAGCATAATGGAAAGTATGATAATATGAAGCCTTAATTTTGTTGCGGACATAAACAAATTTTTTGGAATTTTCAAACATTTTTAGTTTTTTTTTGAGTAAAATTTTTAAAAAACGCGCAAAATTGTGAACAATTTATAATTAAAATTTAGAAAAAAGCAAATGAAGTAAGCTTTTTCTAACATAACCCACATATAACTTAATGAAGTTCATAATGCATGCATGCATTATAAATTAGAATAGCGTATATATTAAATAATAATATTAATGTTATTTGTTTTATACCCCATTCATTTATTTTCATCCTAATTCGATGGTATAGAATCACATATTCTATCTATGGTTTCTGTCTTAAATCTTTTAATAAGTTAATTAATTTAAATATTCATGTTGACTAAATTATTTACAAATACATTTATTGATATTCAATTCTATTATAAAAGACAGACTATTATACTTAAATAATTTAGTTTTCTTTAGTTTTATTTACGGCATTATTTACTGATTCATTACAATTCAATTACCCTAAAGTACGAATATAGCCACAGCTCAATAGCTATGCAAAAAAGTGGATTTTCACGAAACAATATTTGATTTTGATGTAAAATAAAGTACTAATTTCCTTGTTCTCCAAATGTTTCCAGCAATTTAGTCATTATCGACTCGTTCATCCATCCTTTCTTATGAGAAATGTTGAGTTAACAATTTTATTTCTAAACGATATGCGCGCTATATATGAGTGTGGGCTATATTTACGCTTTTAAAGTATTTATCTTTGTTGTATTTAATGAGTTAGATTACATGAGGTATATGATGATAATATAAATTATTCTTTATGTATGACATCAATAAATTGTATTAAAATAGTATTTATAATATTTTGTCAATCATGAGCTTTTGTATAATAGTCTCGAAATGAAGAAAAGTTTTTTTAATTTAATCACATAATAGAGAAAAGTTAACCTAAAAATATTTACAATGATTGTATTGGTATAAATAAAATTAATGACCACAATTTACATCATAAGTTTAATTTTTAAAAAGAGTTGCAAAATCAGGTTCGATAAGTGATAATTTTTGTTTTTCTAAAATTTAAAATTTTTGTTAACATTTTCTGATAATAAGATGAATAAATAAAGTTTGGTGAACACGACAGTCTTATTTTTTGTAAGTACACTCAAAGGTGGGTTTTATATATATTTGATTTTGTTTGCATTTTGATTTTATGCGCAAAAATTTAAAAAACCAAAAAAACGTACTTTAATTGTAATTAATATAATGTAATATTCAGTTTTATGTAATTTGGATTTTATGCACAAATTTATCAAAATTGTGTCGTTCATAAAATCCATCATTGAGTGTAATCAGCTTTTATTTTGAATATGTATCGCAAATAAATTAATTACAAAAAATTAAAAGAAAAACATCTTTAATTCCAGATATTTTCAGTAATTTTACATAATTATATTTTTCTTTAGAAATAACTTTAAAAATTATTAAAAATAAAAGCTGATAAATACTTAATAGGATTTTAATAAGTTAGTGGGTTAAGAGAATTGGGTTTACAATCTTGAACAGCAAACTAATTAAACATATTTTTATATACGGTAATAATTTAAATTTTAAAAGATAAAAGAACATAATTATAGAATTTTGATTTGATTTAATAAAAATTACATAAATTTATAATCTTAATAAACTGTATTTATTGTTAACATTAAAGCCTGAAACTATAACCACTTGATTAGAGTATGATGTTTATCATCATATTCGTGGCTAATAATGACTTGAAGATAATATTTTGGCATTTTTGGCTTTAAACATACATTTTGTTTGTATATTAGATTTGATTTATCTGACAGTTTACCTGCGAATTGGACTCATTTGAAAATTAACAGACATTTTTGATGTGCGTTTCGTTTCTATTTCTCTCGAATCACGAAACAACTTCTTATGACAGCCACTCAATTATAGAGTTTGAGATAAAATTTCTGATAATATGATATATTAATGTTTGCCATTATGTGAGGCAATAATTATATTTGAAAATTTTTTCCCCCAAAACTCATTCTATTATGTCTTTGATTTAGATAAATATAATTTGCGCGGACAGACAAGTGATCCAATTTATTGAATAAAGCGAATCGAAGTTATTTTTTCATGGATTGATATAATGATGAATATTTTGATTTATCATTTTGACCGATATTAAAGTTTTTTATTGTTTTAAAAAACAATTCACGCTTTTGAATCCTAATTGAATTACTTCATCAATTCAACACAGTTAAGCAAATTTCATGACTGACAAAACATCAAAACTGTATTTATTTGTTACAACTTATATAACACATATAAAGTATTATTTAAAGTGTTTATATAGAGTGATTCAGTTTTTAATTTAGTTTGTCATACTTTTTAAGATCGATAAACTTTTTTCCTTATAATAAAAAAATATAATTTTGAAAATTATCTATATTTTTATTTTAGCTAACCTTCAAGCACTTCGCCAAATGTGAAATTGATTTTAAGTCGCGCTGAATTAGTTAAGAAAAAATTGTCGCATCCCTTTGATGCGATTTATTTTTAATAAATAAAAACAATGGTCACAAATCAAGAGAATCTCTTAGAGAAATATAAACCAGTCTTAAATTTAATTGGGTATGAAATGAACTCCATTTATCTTTTTTAACGATACAAAGATATAATATAGAAGTGATATTATTTTTCTATTAAAAAACTACTGTTGATTATTGCCGTTAATCTTTTTCCTTAATTGCCTATTCTTTTTCTTTAGACAAACTAAGCTTCGATAATAAAAATAATGTATAACATCATTACAGGCGTTCATCGTTTGAGAGAAAGACTCTCAACACAGTCATAACGGGTCAGCAAAAAACGGAGTCTTAATAACCATTTTCTCGTATCAGATTTTTCAATACTGGTTTTTATTGGGATCTTCGCTCGATTATGTGCGACTTCGTGCCTGCCGTGTGTGTGTGTGTGTGTGTGTTGTGTGTGTGATTGAAACGCAAAACGAGATCAAACGATCGCAATTAAAGCCAAGTTCAAGACCGACACAGCGTTTGCTGAGACGAAAGAGTGCGGCCGTCGATCGAAGTCGGAAATAAACTCAATTGAATGCTTTAATTTGCTTCGCGTTTCTAAGAGACTCGCATTAATCGCGCCGTTTTTTGCGGTTTAACTCTTTTATAAGCAATTATATATTTTTTTAATCATTATAGTTATAGTTATTATTTACTATTAAACGAGTTAATAATTAAGTAATTATTTTTTTTTGCAAATAATATTTCAAACGAGAAAGATTTTAATTCAATTAAATATACTTTCAAACTATTGATATCAAATTTATTAAAATTGATTGAACATAATGTGTTGGAGAATGAGAACTATGGCCATAGGAGTTATTGTCGGGCTATCGATGACAGTGGTATTCATAGCGCCGGCCGGATGTCAGTTACTATCGTCGAGCTCGTCGTCGTTGGATTTGCTGAGCGACAGTTTTCGGGCGATGCTTGGCTTGAATCAGATGCTGTCCACCATCAAGAAAGTCAGCTCTGGTGTGATTCCGTTTCCGTTTTTCGTGCCGCTTATGTCCAGATCGGAGGTGTTTCGGCTGTTGGGAGTGAAGGGAAAGAAATCGAAGAAAGCTAAACAACAACCAAAGCAAAACAAGGGTACGAATTGCCAGTTTTGTGATTATTTTTTGTTAAAGATTTTTGTATTATAATGTTTTTTACTAATTTACTAATTATATTTTTAAATAATAATTAACCTTATCTATTATTATTACTTAATTATCTAATAAACGTAACTTAATTAGCTTTAAAACTTATGAAGATTTTAGATAATTTAATAAAAATTAAATTATGATCTCAATTACTTAATCAATTAAGTCATAATTATTTAACAATATTTTAAAAACACTTATTTTAATCACTATTTCTCTTTTATATAGTAAGTTATATTAATATAGTAAAATAGTTAGTAAGTTAAGTAAGAAACTTAAAATATAATATTTTATACATATTTTTTAGCATTAACTTAATTATCAAAAAATTTAGTAAATTAATTTAATTTTATTACTTAAGAGTGTGATAAATGACAAAATGACATTATTTTCGTCGTTATTTTTAAAGAAAATATTTAAAGATTAAACTAAAGATAAAAGAAAATTTTTAATGTTTTTCAAATAAAACATTTTTATTGTAGTTTCTAATGTTTTTCTGGGTTTTATCATTTGTTACAAAAAAAGAATTTTATATTAATGTTTAATTTGAATAATTAAAATACCAGTTATACTTTCTTACAATGTAAACTATTTTTGTAAAAATTTTATTAATTAATTATACACAATTAAAGAGTTGATTTAAATCAATTTTTGATTTTATCAAATTATATTTAACGTCAATTTACAGCAAAGTTAAAAGTTTGACATAAAGTCTTTTAAGGTTTTTCTCATCAAAGATAAATTATATATATTTATTATGTCAGGTTTGTAGATCAAGTCTAAATGATTTTGAATTTAAATTTTCAAATATTTATTTACAAAAATTAACTCTAAAATCTAATTTACTTGACAACAGTGGCAGTCACTCCAGTCTCTCAGATGATTCCCGTCGCAGTTCCACCGCCACCAGGACTGCAGCCAGCATTTGCAGCTTCAAATAACTATCATCACTACGATCCAAACCCATTCTACAACTTCAGGCCCTTCTTTGGTCTGCCCACTAACCCACCCTTTGTGCTATCGGATCCTCCGATGGGCGACGAAATCAAAGACAACGATCTGGAGATAAACAATTACGACTTTTCCAATGGGTAAACAAGTGATGTTTTAACTATTTATAATTTTCCACAAAATTAATCCAAATTTAAATAATTGCAAAGCAATGCCGACAATAGCGACGGCTATTCGGAGCGCTTCGAAATGGTATTACAGCCGGAGATCAGAACATCAGACATCGAGGAGGACTCCGGTGAGCCCGAGAACGTACGGCCGACCGATCAGCTCAACCAAAACTGGGACACCATCGACGAGGAGCTCAGAAAGATTGGCTACCGTTTGGGCGAACTCGGCTCTATTCTTCATAGCGATCGCGTTAACAAGTGATTCAAGAGATGAGAAGACGTTTTTTTGCAATTAATTTTGGTATAAACTAAGGCTTTATTTTCTTTAAATTAGCATTTGATTTAAAAGCGCGTAAAAACCGTGTTTTTTCAATATTGCGAATATTGTAAAACTTATTTATGTTTGAATACGATTTATTATATGAGTTGTGTTAATTAAGGTTAAATAATAAAACTAGTTTGACTCAATAAAATCAATGTCAACTGTAAAAATTATATTTCATACAAATATTCATTTGACATGAATTGAATTAATGTTTTTAATAAACAAGTAATAAATGAAAAATTAGAATTGAATTATTGTATTTTGTTGGCAACGGTTGTCAAGTAAGTTATTTGGTTGTTAATCGATGGCTAATTAAAATAATAGTGCGCGAGTGAGTGTAGGTGTAAATATGGTAAGCTTTATGATAATCATTTCCGAAATTAATTAATCCTGTAATACGAACCACACGAATATCACGAATTACACAACAGTTATGTAACATTTACTTGCGTTAGGAAATTGTTTAGGGTGACCAACAGACCTGGTTTTGCCGGGACTGCACTGGATTTGCCAGTTTTGTGCCGTGTCCTGGAGAGTGACAATCCGGGAATGTGGAGATTTGAATCAAAGATTTTAGTATTTTAATAATGATACAAAATTTACAAATAATAAATTAATGACTCTACAAAATTTTGTTTGCTGTAAAGATATTTATTGATTTTTGTATAGATATCATTCTGAATATAACATAATTTATAACTTAATTCTTAAAATTGAAATTTACAAATAATTTCGAGTAAACATACATTGCATGATAAGCTGATGCAAAACTTGTACACTCATCATATGAGATCATTAAAATAACATAAAATTAAATACTTTATTACAGTCAAAGAGTTTTGCGCATATTATATAAGTACCGTCTCGTCATTAAGAAAATATTTTTCAAAAAATTTACCAATAGTTTGCTCAGCTTTACTATTTTATTAATATAAAATTCATAACAAAAAAGAGCACAACTGAACGCCAGTCCGCAACTCCACAACACATATACGCCATACATTCTCGCGCTGTTTAACGCAATCCAATTGTAATCCTTATCTGTTATATTCGTATTCAATCCGTAAGACTCAACAAAAATGGCAAAATCAAGCCAATGATCATAAATTCCGGCCTCATTTAGCCTTTCGATTCTAAATGAGTGCAAAAGTAAAATATTAATTAAATTCCAAAATATAATTATAATTAAAATCAAAAGCCTTACATAACGTCAAAGTCGTACTTAATTTTTATTCTAATATTTCGCGAAAACGTAATAAAATATGGAAACACTCCACCGGAATGTGTGGAGACGTGAAACGCGTCAAAATTAGTCGAAGGAATAAATTTTCTAAATTCATTCTCCAACTGATATTTTTGCATTAAAAACACATAATTTCCGGTCAATATCTTATTGCTAATCCAATTCGCCAACCGTTTGGACATTTTATTTGTTTTAAACTCTTGGGCATGAAATTTATCAATTTTTACGCGCGATAATAGTTCGAACGCCACCCTATCATTGCTTAAATATGTGAGACAGAAAAGAGCAATATATGAAAACGGAAACGCAATTATCTTAATATTGTGACTATCGATGAGCTGTGGCCACGAGTCGATCACTTGATTCGGAATATTTTTCATGAAAAAGCCGTACAAAACGCCTGAAAAAGCAGCTAAAAGTACGAGACATGACAGAAGCCAAACCATGAGAATAACTTTTTTCGGCAATGATTTGGACCAACAGTTGTGCAGATTTGCGGAAAACGGCTCCGAAAGTAATACAGCGCTAAATTGCCACAAGTGTTCGCCTATTTTCGATATGGATTTTTGAATAATAGCCATAAAAATGGAAACCACAAGCAACGAGAGAATTAATGCCATCCAAACCTCGATATCGAAGGCTTTAAAGTACGCAAATAATGGCCACTTTCCGGGTTTAATCAGAGAAAGTATATGACTCTCCGACACAAAATTTACGTAACGACTAAGTGTTAGTTTTTTCTTAATTCTAAGTAAGCATAATTGAATAAACAGATATGTAAACGGCGTTAAGAGGACCTCCAATTTGTTATCTGCCATATTAGAGCACACGTCCATATTTGTATAATTTTGGCGAACAAATCTGTTTATATTTTAAAGAGAATAAATCAAATTTATTACAAAAAGATATTTTAATCTTTAGTAATAACATATACGATAAATATAAAAATTTTATTTATGAAAATGTTACCTATAGTTACGCATTGATATTTCATAAATCAAATTAGCGAATGGTCCGCAAAGATAATCGCCGTAAGCCATTAAAAAAGGTGCCGAAACCACATCTGTGAAGCGTATTATTTGATTGTCCACTTCATTGCCAGTTCCAAAAGTTTTATTGTACGGAATAAATTTGCAGTATTTTTGAAAATATAATTCTTTTACACCTATAGTTTTCATTTTTTCTTTTGATTTAAGATAAAAGATATTTAATAATGAAAATATTAAATAATGAAAAAGAATTAAGAACGTAGTTTTTTGAATTTTCACATTTATATAAATGATGATGCTTTTAGAAATTATAAATATATTTTAATTTATAAGCTAATTACAAATATAATTAAAAGATAGGACATATAATAAAGGTAAATATTTGTTCCAATGTCTAGCGTTACGTTCAATCCATTATCTTATTTTGCTGTTATAGGTAAATAAATTTTATAGATTTGAGATGTAAATCATTTGTCTCTCTATATGCCTGTGAAAAGAATTAAGAGGTAAATAAGTTAAAAATTAATACCATTATAAATAGAGATTTGTTTCGTTATAATCGAGATATGAGATATAAGTGTGATCATAGAAGTACTTAAGTAATTATTGTTTTGATTCTGTATAGAAAATATAAATAATTAATGAAAAAATATTGCACATAGATATTTCTCTAATTATAATATTTATGGTAATTTTGTTTACCACCGATATTTGCATAATTGCATAATAGCTTGTATTGTGATGGACTAGTGATGAACACTTTAACCGAGGTTAACATTAGGATAAACCTTAGGGTTAAAACCATAGATGTCCAGATGGATTAACCTTAACCTATGGTTAAGGTTAAAGGTTAATGCTATCATTAACCTTGGGTTAACCCGGGTTGACATAAATACTGGTTCGTCATTAACATCATTAATGCTAACGAAATATAATTTTCATATTCATAAAATTTTATCAACATATCATTAGATATATTATTAATTTAAGAATTATTTTCGTTTTAATCTCATTAAAATTCAAACTAATTATTACGATCGCGAAACGATATCATTCATCGCATGCTTTAAGCGCTCAAAATTTAGTGATTTCTTATCAATAAGATCACTGAGAAGACTCACCTGTTCTTCGCCGATATCCGTCGATAGATAATAGTCGGCGATTTTGAAGAAAAACTCACACAAATCCAGACACTGTTGCCATTGGCCGACATCGTCAACATTACCACTCATTAGATATTCGTAATAATCATCAGTGACTCTATTCAAAAAAGTAAATGCGTGCACATCATCGGTAAACTTGTTGATGTCTGATGTTTGCGGCAAAAATTGGAGGCCATATTTGACGGCGTAATCGTATCTATGAATACCTGAACACAAAATGGCAAACTTTTCTTTAGTCTCGGCCATAACACCGCTCGTTTCGGACACAAATCCGGATAAGTCGTCGAAAATTTTGTCGATTTGATTCAAATTATCATTGACTCGCACATCATTTTCAATTTGTTCGGACAACTCTTGAATAGTGACTTTGCTGTTAATAATATACAGTCTAATGCCTTCAATGTCATCATAAGCCCGACCGCAACCCAAGCAATGGCCTGTCTTTGTGTTGCCATTATAGGCGACATTGCATTCGCCGCAATTACGACATATCAGTCCCAAATAAGCGGCAAACTCTCTCACACACGGCTCGCACTGACAGTCGAAATGATAAGTATTCGAGAGATGTTCTTTCCTTTCGATCACATTCTGGTCGGTATTCGGGCCGTAACTGATATACAGTTCCTCATCGGCGCTGACATCCTTAACCGAGTAAAACGTGAGACAACCGTTTTCCCACTGATAGTTGAGATTTGGATCGCAACTGTGACTGAACAGCGAT
>JAQIYA010001509.1:0-12583 GCA_034699355.1 Microtritia minima | reverse complement strand
GTTAATTAATTTGTAATGAATATTAAAAATATTAAATAAATCAAAAATAATATTTTTTTCTAATTTAATGCAAAAGTATATGTTTTATTTATAAATACATAATGGTTTAAAATAATTAAATATAAATAATGGTAAGTTTGAAAATTTTGCCGATATATTTTTAAAGAGAATTAATAAATACTGTATTTATTTAAATCAAAAAATTTATTAAATTAACTGAACTAATTTTATATTATTTTCATGAAAAACAAATAATTTAAAAGTGGCTAATTTTTGTTTTTAAAAATATCAATACATTTAAATGAAAAACTTAATTCTATTAAATAACTTAATATGAAAAACTTAAATAATTATTACAAAACATTTTGTGGCAAAGTATTTATAAAACATGAAACAATTAGATATCGTTATCATTAACCAGGTTTTGAGTTAAGAATATAAAACTTATATACTTTTACATTCATATAATAGCTGTGATATTTTCTCGCCTTATCACTGCTTATTAGCAAAACTCAAACTTATACCAACTGGGCTTAAAATTGCATTGTTTAATGCGGAAAATATAAACGTTAACTCTGTTATGTAAAATCATAAGCATTTAAATAAAATAATATACAATTTAAATGCAAATCGCAGAGCGCGTGCCACGAATTGCCAGATAAGAAACCAAAATATATAATATACAAATCCTAAAATATCCTAAATATAAAATTTCGATTCGCAAATAAAATCGTCAAAACTTTTCACGCCTCGATAGTTTTTCGATAACTGCCGCTTTAAAGACAGCTATGATTTATGATAATTTCAAACACACACTCGCAAACACTAATGCCATGGTTTATGGTGTAATACCCAACGCGGATAAGGGAGAGCCTGAATAATGCGAGCGAGAGATATATTTATATTGATAGAAACAAATTTAAAAGAGATTTTAACGGCTATATATTTTTATAGAAATATAAATGCATGATAAAACAGCTTAATTTACTTCATGCCAATTGTTGAGAGACTCGGTTACAGATAGGAAGCAGAAAACTCGATGATGGCCTCCTTTGAATATCATAGATACTTATAGTTATATATATTTATATATATTTAAATATATATTTATTTATTTATTCATAAATATTTTAATGATATAAAAAAAGGAGTTTATTATTATTATGTTTGAGCTGCAAATCCGGTTTCAGTCACTGAATTATGCATTTGCTTGACTTTTGATTTTAATCGTCGAGCGATTGCTAATAAATAATGCTTTTATCGTGAAATGTATTTTTTATAACAGGAGATATCGCTTCCATTGAAAAATATCTTTACTTTTAATAAAAGGTTATTTTTATTATGAAACTGAATATTTTAGAGAAAATTATCTTTTGCTGTGGCGATCAATATATTTAAGCCGATCGTTAATTTGACATTCTTCGTGTTAACACTAAACTTTTGCTGTAGTATTTGAAATAAAATATTACTCTTTCGGCATAATTTTAATATTATGTATCACTTTTTAAAATTACATGAATATAAATAGAGATATAATAAAACGAAATTTTTTTGATTCATTAAATTGTTGATATTATTAATATAAAATTTTAAAATTAAAGCGCACTCAATATTTCGACAATCAATTCAAACTATGCAATAATATTAAAACTTTATAAACGCAATAATTAGGCAAATCTTAAAATCTCACACACATATATAGCGCTCTCATTCATAATTTTTTTCTGTGTTCATCATTAAGTGACTTAAAACTTCTAACACACCATTCTCTAAATAACAATGACATTAAAATTGTATGCCTTTATTCATTAACCCATATATAGCTCTCGCCATTCTCTCGCCGGCATTCTTCGCATTGTGTTCTGTCGTTTCTCTCAGTTTTAGGCCATAAGTTACGTGTTGGCAATAAGGAAGTCAGGAGAGAAAAAATATGCGATTAATTGCGAGTTAAATGCGCGCAATCATTACGAGATTAATAGACCCGAAAAAACAAATAAAATTCAAATGATAACAATTCTCCAATTGATTTGCTTATTAACTTTAATTTTAAAAAGAAAGAGATAAAATTCTCATCACTTGATTCTCATCCTTATATATGCCTTCTTTATGCCGACTAAACATAATAGTGTTTTTAAATTTATTTATTTTTATCTTTTTCTCCTCAATTCAACTGCCAAATTAAAACTTTTAAAACACCTGATCTAACCTTTGATTAGTTTTACCCTTGAAATCTTTTTTTATTCGAGATTTTTTAATGCGTTCAAAATGTTTTTAATTAGCGCTAAACTTTGTTCTCGATAAGTAACAAACGAAAAAATGCGAGACAATTAATTGCGAGACGAGAATAATTAAAATCCCGTCTAATTAAGCCTATCTTTCTCTAAGTAAGAAGAGCTTAAAACACATTAGCGCTAACGTAATCGGAGTGCTATTTAAGCACCGGAGGCCACGAAGTAGTAAAATAAAAAGATAGTCAGCGATTTTAATCTCGAGAGTCGATAAAAAGCACTTTAGTCTCGGTATTTGCGCGTAAATTTGCAAATTTGCAAAATTGGTTTTTCGCTAGAAATTGCTCCCAAATTGACAGCATTGTTGATCTTATCCGAGAAAAACAGAGCCCAAATTGACAATTTATAATAAGCTAATTGATAGTGACTTTATAAGAGTGAGAGAGAAAGAGGTATATATTTTTTTTTTGTTCGACGAGGAAGTAAAGAAAAATATAAGCCTCTATTATATATTATTTTCAGGTTGTTTTTGGTCACAATCATAAAGCGATTATTATTCATAATACAGTTTTATTGCATAAATAAGCTATAAGTTTATTATGATATTATTATTATTATTTATTTATTGTGTTTGAGTCGCGAGAAAAAAATTCGAGTCATTGCAAAAAAGAAAGTTACACCTAATAAGGGTTTTATTGTATCAGTGTTTGGATGGAAATTGGCTTTTATTTAAGTTTAGCTGAACTTTAAAACTTTTTTATTTAAATTTTCAAATTAATTTTCTTATAAATATTGCATAATTTTCAACTTAATTATAATGTTATAAATCGATCTTCTTTTATATATATATTAAAATTAAATTTACATTTTATTCTAATTCTTTATTGCTATATTTATCAATTTTATATTTATATCCGAATTTATATAAATTAATTATATATAGAGAGTACAATATTAATATTCGGCTCATTAAAATAAATTTCAATAATTTATTATTCGCAATAAATCATACGCTGTTTTAATATGCGTTTATAATTATCGAAAATTGCAAATAATTAAATTAATTCAGTAAAAAAAAAATAAGAGAAGTCCAAAAATACAACTCGTTCGGCATATTAACTGAAAATAAAATAAAGTGTGTATAACTTATTATATAAGTTATATATTTTCTGTAACTCGAAATGAAAAATAGCGAATAAGAATTTTTTGTTATCAAATTGATTATCGACAACAAAAAATTTGAATAATAATCTCTTTATTTTATCTCAGCAGTCCTTTTAGCCAAACAAATCAATTCGTGAGTTACTGTCAACTGGAAACACATGTAACAAAACGATTATTACTATTATTAAATTTTGAAAATATTGAGTCTCTCTCTCTCTCTCTCTCTCTCTCTCACGCCTCGAGTCAACCACACATTAAAATTCTAGTCTAAGTTACTGTACATTTTTTGCCTCTCAATCTTTGCTGTCCAGAAACGCCGCAACGGTATACAAATTATAGCTTATCAGCGAACAGCAGCGAAGCAATAATAAAAAAACGGCAACAATAATAGCAATATTGAAATACGAGCAAAAATATGTTTTGCAAAAGTGGGTAAAATAAGACGAAGGAGGAGGAGATCAAAACACTCGCGCGAGCGAGTTAACAATCGACAGCAAACAATTGTGATCTCGATAATCAATTGCCGGGTTATTAATTGCAGTAATTTTTCTCACTTTATTTATTATTATTTATTTGCATCCCTACTGGCTTAACACCCCCTTCCTATCTCGATCTCTTTCTCCACCAGCATCGCAATGGCATAAACGATATCAATGGTTAACTAACCCTGAATGTCGTTCGGCGTATTGTCACCAGCAATGCGTAGCAAAGGAGTGGTCCATTTCGGTATAATTGTTTGACTTTCACTCCCACTTTCTCTCTGTTCCCCCCTCTCTGTCTCTCTCGCCATAAGGATATGACAATAGATTTATGAATGGAGGGGGGAATAGACTAGTTGTTCGGTTTTGCAAAGTATATGTTTGTTTCAAATCCTTGACCACTTAGCGAGCGATCGGCTCTTTACCACACCCGAACTCCTTTCTGGTCCAAAAGGGCTATTATTATCACTTCTTATATAAAAAGGACCGCCGAATACAATGCACTCTCACTTTCGACTTCACTCACTCTCGTCGGCCACTGAAACAGTGTCTCAGTTTTTTATTTATTTATTTATTTGTTGTTTTTTTGGTGATAATCAACTCGACTCGACAAACACAATAAAATATGTCTATTATATTACAGGTGTGTGTGAAAGTGTTTTGTGTTTATGTGTGTTCGCATACTTTTGTTGTTTTTGTAATTATTAATTAGTTTTATAAAAGTCTGAACATTTAAAATAATGTTAAAGAAGAAGTGCCTATTTTCAGATTCAATTTTGTTTCTCATCTCATTCTCTAATCCAATCCAATTCAGGTGTCACTTGTGCTATCGGCCACTCTAGCCCTGACGCTCGGATATCCGGCGCACGGCGGCAGCTCTAATAGTTTCCGCAAGCAAGACGTAAAGTCTATCAAAATTGTTTTATGTTTGATTTAATCCGAACCAAACCATTTCGCGCCGGTTTCGTATTAGGATCACGGAAATTACGCGTTCGGCTACGATATTGTCGATCCGATTGGGGCGAAAAATTTCCGCAAAGAATCGGGCGATGCCTGGGGTAACAAAGTTGGATCGTATGGTCTGCACGACGTCGACGGCCGACTCCGTATTGTCGACTACGTTAGTATTAATTTTTATTTCTTTCCTATTCTGTCTTTACTATCTCTGACTTTATATTCTAAAAGTTTCTACAACTTTATTAAAAAATTTCTCTTTGAATCTTTTTTTACTAAAGTTTTTTTAAATTTCTTTTTATTTTACCTTTAAAATATTTTTGAAATTAATTTAATCTATTTTTCTGGTTTAACTGTATTTAACAGGTAGCTGATGGTCACGGTTTCCGAGCCAAGATCAGAACCAACGAGCCGGGTATGAATGGATTAGTATTGTCCGCTACTTTGCAGACAATTTATCAATTAATTATATCTCGAAAAACCTGCTGAAAAAATGTTTACGCTTTCAAACTCACAAAAACATACTCCGGAAATGCAGTCAATTTTTCTCGCAAATTGAGAGTGAAATTAACTGAATTGTTATTTCAAAATTTGCTGTCAAAAATTCATGCTTTCGCGTCAATATTCATAGAGCGGTGCACTATTTTTTTCGGCGTTATCTGTTTATTTATCTAACAATCCAAAAATTTTCTCGAAAGCAAGAAAAATTTATTTTCTCAAAACATCATTTTCGGCTCTCTCTTTCAGGAACCGCTAACAGAGACACCGCCGCCGCTATTTATAACGGACCCGATCCTCACGGACTCAGGTATTGAATTCTTAAGATTTCAAATTTTGGAGTTATTTAAAAGAAAATTCTCTTCAACTCTCGTGTTCGCCCGACAAAACCAATCCACAGTTACAGCACAGTTCCGGCCGGAAAAGTGCCGCCACAGCCGAACCACTCGTACGCCGTGCCGTACGCGGTGCCCGCCTATGGTTACGGCGGTTACGGCGGCGGTCCGATTGGCGCCTATTCCCATAATGTGCCAGTGTTTGCGCCCTACTTTGGATACTAATTCGTCCGCCAGTCTGTGTGTGTTTATTTTTTTCCCATTGTTTACTAGAAAAATGCTAAAATTTTTAAATATTATTTTATTATTACTTGTTATATAATATTTGCAATCATTTTTCAATTTATTTGTTTTTTAAATATATTTTCATATTTTAATTAAATTAAACGCCATAAACAAATAATTAGGACAAATTTAGACAATTTAATTAACTGTTTAATTAATTACAGACATAATAATTATACGCGCAAAAGAAAGAAAAAAAAATTATACAAATAAAAAGAAAAAAAGTAAAACAAAGTAAAATTGAAAAATGATAATTATTTAAATTATTTTTAATACGATATATATATTTACTTAATTAGACGCCAACGCTGTTTATTCCCACAAACAATATTATACTGCCATTACCATTATCTTTGATAGCATGTATTTAAAAAAATCCACTTTATATAAACTTATATAAACTTTTATGAAGCTTTTCGCAATGCTTTTGTAATTCTGCAAAATTTTTCAGCTTAATTAGATTTCTCTGCTCTTCGCTAATAACGATAATTTTCTCTCCTTTATCTTAATTTGCACGCCGTTTTCTGGTTTATAAAAAAAGCACAAACTTCTCCGCAATGTTAATCTCGCAATTTGTATGGCTTTCTCGAAATCTGCATTTAATATCCAAAACCCAGCTTTGCTTATGATATTACTAACATATTCATGCTTTTGTTTTCATAATAACATTCCCCTCGTTTCGACTAACTCTTTATCTCTCTCTCTCTCTCTCTCTCTCTCGCTCTCTCTCTCTCTCTCTCTCTTCGGCTTAACTCAAAACACACACACAATTGCTTTTGAAACTCAAATGTTTGTACGCATAAACAGTTTATTCATTCAATATTGTATTGTTATTAAAAAAAAACAAACGCCAAACACAGACACGCCGAACACCGGTCACAGACTAACACAACGCTTTCCTATTGTTGCCTGTATTTCGCATTTGCATAAATGCTTAGCAATCGTTATTTCATGTAAATATTATTATTAATTTTGCAACTCGTTTCGGAGAGACTTTTAGAGCATTTTATTTCTGCGCCAAAATAATAATAAAAACGATAAAATATATATTCAGATATTTTAATTTCTCGCGAAATAGCGTTTTATTTGAGCGTAATTTTTTTAGGCCAACATATTTCATAATTAATTTCCTAGTAATATATCAAAGAGTGAGAGATATTTTTAAATACATATCCGTCTGTCTGCGAGACCGCAAACCAATAAATAAAACAATTACTGTCTTATTTGTTAGGAAATGCCGCACTAATTATTATTATTATTATCCATAATTATAATGATTACGAACCAAAATATGTTACAATTAAATTCCATAATAAAAGAATTCTTTTCTTTTTTATTATTTATGAAAATTAAACTTGTTTTTCAATAATTAAATAACAAACATAAAGATTATGATTATAATCGCGAATACGCGCTCCTAATGTCGGCACCGCTTTCATTGTTTGGCTAATAAGCCCACGAGAGGCCAATGAGAGGCCATTTAGAGCCGAATGAGTCGAGCAAATAAGGGCTTATAAAAACTTATCAGAGCATATAAGAAATGAAATCATAATAAAAATATAATTTTGCCCCAAACTCTCTCTCGTTATGTTAGAAAAAAATATCACCGGAATGTACTGCTATGTGAGTGCACGCACTTTGATAGAGAGAGCTATAAGTTTTATTGTTTGACCGGCGGATATGAAACGCAAATTATAATGATTTATGCTCTCCAAAAAAAAATAATAAAACAGTTGCAGATTTTTTTTTATTGAGCCGAAGTTCGCCAAATCACGATCGAAATTACGGTATTATTTATTAGGGCTTTAGGAGGAAAAAAATTTCGAGAGAAACGTGTGTCTTATTCAGAAATTGGTTGAGAGTTTTGCATTGAGCGACACAATCAAAGCGTGTGTTTCGCATTAGCCCTCATTGATCGGTGCCATTTGGTATTAAGAGCCGCGGCCGACAATCGCTGACTGACTGACAATCGCTGCTGGAATTCAATTGCGAGTCCCATAACAATGGAGGAAATTGTTATCAATTCTGCAAAATATATTGACGATTATGGGTGTTATAAAGGAGAGAAAGTCATTGTTTGATAATTAAATGCGTTTTATTAAGGGCTAAATATTTGCTCGCATTTAATGATCTTTCGATTTTGCATAAATTGCTATTGTATTTGAAAAATGTTAATTAATTTAAATTTTAGATTTAAAAGCGTGCAGTTATTTTTGCATAATGTTAATGTTTATTGCGATTAAAGAAAATTATTTAATTCGGGGCTAAACTGAGTTAAAAGTATAAATTATTTATTAATTGCTTAGAAATTGCTGATTAGAATACAGTACAATATAGTTAACTAAGTTTCTATTACTTTAAATCTGTCCAAAAAAGAATTGCAATTGTATTCAGCGATCGTTTTTATTGTTTTTGATTGAAATAAATAAATTATAGAAAACATAATTGTATAATTAATTTATAAAAATAAATGAATTTAAGATGAAAGTGATGGATAACAGAAGGATTTATTACTCAGCGAAGTATTTGAGAGTTTATGATTTATTTAATTTATAATATAATTTATAATAATTTATTTATGATAATATAGTACGCGGTTATCTATGCGTAAAATTTCAAATACAATTATTTTGTCGATTCATTATTGATTAAGTTTAAATAAATTTATTTATAAGATAATAAGGGATAATAATGATGTACTAAATTAATGTAAACTGATTAGAGTTAAAAAAGCTTACGGTATAGTTTGATATCTCCGGGATATTAAATCTGATTCATTAAAGATTTTATATAATAATTAAGTGGATTTTATATGAATATGAATAAAGAAAATTAAGATTATTTAATAAGCCTTACAGTAATAAGTCTTAATAATTAATTTTTCAAGATTTTCATAATTAGTCAAAAAAAAAAATTCAACTGTAATTATTATTGATTGTTACGGAATTATTTGCATAATCATAATTAATGTAAATAAACTTTTAAAATTTACTGAAAATGGAAAATTAAATTGCGGTTTTTAGATAAATTTGTTTATATAAATTGCAGTTAACATAAACTTTTGTAGATCTGGATTTTATACTTTTAAATACATTTAATTTCTTGAGTGAAAATTCTATTAACAATCGTTTTGTTTCCTCAGTTAATCTAATATTTTAATTTGATTTTATAGTAGATTTTTCATAATATATTGTGTAATATTATTTTCATTTAATAGCAATAAATTATCCATAAATTATTTATTTTTCAAATAAAATTTTTTTAACGTTAAGTATTGCCAAAATTAATTGTATTAAAACCAATTTTATAGATGAATCTATTAATTCTAAAATATTTCTAAAATATCAAAACATTTTGTTTTATTGCAAAATAATTTTTTTTAATGATTAACAAACAAAAAAAAATTCTTTCCAATTAAATCAATTTATTTTTTTAAAACAAAACTGTTTGCCTTTCTTACGTCCAATCATTAGAACAAACCACAGTCATCGATGTTGTTCACACCGGTAGGCGTAACGTGCCTACAGTCACAGTGGGAGACCAATTCGGCCTCAGCCCTAGGCGTTTGACAATTATATAGTGCGGTCGCATCGCACGGTGCATTCAGTCCCCGCGCGTCGCCGGTGACGATCCGATCGCCGCAAAAGTGGCCCAAATATGTGGTACACTTGCATGACTCGCTTTTATAAACTATATAACAAATTAGTAATTTCTGGTAGAAATTCTTTAGTTTTAATTTTATTTTTTTGAATGAAATAATTATCGAAAATAGCTTACAGAGAAGTGATACCAAAAGTAATTTTAACAATACAAACACGAATTTTGCCATATTTTTAAAAAAATTTCGTTGCGTCTAAATTTCTGATCTCAACTGTAATTAACAACGATCTAAATGTTTATTACTTCAATATTTTTAAACCAATCATTTTATATACGAGTTTTAATCAGTTTTTACTTGACTTTGACTTTCCTATTATTAGCTTAATTCGTAAACAAAGAAACGCAACTATAGATGCGGTAATCTTAAATCCTTATTCAATTATTATTTCCTTATTTTTTGGATAAATTTTCATATTCAAAATTATGATAATATTAATTTTATTGCGTTGTTTATCTTATTTTTGGTGATTATATTTAATTTTCAAATTACAACATCACTCTATCGATGTAATAATTAAATATATTGCAAAATTAATACCATAGAAGATGAGCGAAACTTTAATCCTTGTTCTTAAAAATTAGTTCAATCGATGTTTTATAAAATAAAAAATAATCTTAATTTTATTATTTGAAATTATAAAAAGCACTTTACAAGGACTGTATAAATACTGTATTTCTCCGTGATTTGCGTCATAAATAAATTGATAACAGATATTCGCCGACAGGCAATAATAGCTGAAATATTTTGAGAATTTATAAGTATATAATTAATTTTTGTTACCCTAAAATCCCGATTATAATGCGCACCCATGTATAATACGCACTTAAATATTAAATAAAATTTTTAAAATTTCCATGTATAATGCGCACCCCATATATAATGCACATGAATTTTTATGATATTAAGAGTCACGAGAGTTTTGTAAACTTAAATTAACAAATTCTTAGAAGTTGTAGATAGAGATTAACATTCTTTCTTATCTATATTCAAATACAAATTATGATGCCTTTAATGCTCGCTGTTTTCAATACTATTATATTCAAATGTTAGTTTTCATTAAGTTCTATTAATTTTAAAGCATTGTGACTAAAATGCCATCAAAATTAAGAAAATCTTATAGTTGTAAAACTAAATTAGATATTATTAAATATGCTGAAGATAATGGTAATCGAGAAGCAGGTCGTGTGTATGAAGTATCAGAAAGCAATATGCAAATTGAAAACTATTCAGATTCAGAAGATACAGAAACTGACGAAACTAACTATAGTTATTTAGAAATTTATCGTAAAATTCTTGAGTCATTTTAAACTAATTCTGATAATGAATTGATGGTTTTGATTAAATTTTCCGTATATAATACGCACTCCATGTATAATGCGCGGCTTAGTTTTTTCAATAAATTTTACATTTTTTCTTATATAATGCGCGCATTATAATCGGGATTTTAGGGTACCTTTAATTATATTTTATATATTAGAAAACAGTATTTATATGAGCAGTGCTGGTCTCGTACGCCGAACCCGTCCTCCGCTATCGCTGACCAACTTCTGGCCATATCTTCTCTCTCTCTCTCTTTCCAACGCTCAATAATGACTTATCACTCATAACCGACTCATAAGTAAATTAAATTGCGAACATTTGAGTACTAATAAATGAATTATGAATTTAAATAGAGATTCAGTTTAAACACAATTATATTATTTCCAGTGTTTTATCAATTAAAAAATATGATCGACTGGTCGACAGCACGACTGCGAGTCAATTAACAAAATATGAGTAACCATTAATAATCATTTTTTGCTAAAAATGTACAGTAAAACATAAATAATGTAAACTTTAAAAGAGAGCGCTATCATCGCATATGTCAGTAATTAAAAAAATTAAATAAACAATATTAAAGTATAATTGCATACATACATGTATCTTGTTTGCTTCGAGAGATGTTATTAAACCATACAATCCATACATTTATAGTTATACTTTATCGATCAATTAATAATTTCTTATTTAGCAAATATTTTCATTGATAAACTTTATTTTCTATATTATGGATTTAGATTTTTTATTGGCTGCTTATATTTTATTTTTTTGTAAAAATTTGTAAATTACTACAATCAATAACTTTTTACGGTAATATACACGGATCGTTGACCGTCAAGCTTTCCACCACTGGCTGAAAACACGGACAGCGTCTCGTAAGCACGGCCGGCGAGTTAGGCGTTTGACACGAATACACGGCTTTCGGCTCGCAGGTCAGGCCGCCGGTCAAATAGGTGGCGGTCTGGTTGGCTCGCGCACCGCAAATGTGACCGACATATGCGGTACACGTGCACACCGAATCGCTTTTCTTATCTAATATATATATAATTTAGTGAATTAAATTGCAAATTACGGTTTAGTCATACTCGGCTCATAAATGCAGGTCTTTTTAGTGGAATCAAATATCAAAGTCACGGGACATCTGTAACTCTTAGGCGAACCATTGATGCATTCGTAGAAGACATTCGCATCGACCGGATCTACAAAATAGCCATCACTTTGCGGACATCGAAACGTTGATGGACTGCCAGTGGTTGAGTGTTCGCCTTATCATAACATAAAATAAAATAGCATTTTTAATTTATTTATTTAATATTGTCGCTGATGTTTATCTTTACTCGCATCGTAGACGCAGGTCTCGAGTGTAAAGTCGAATATCAACGAGTCTGGACATAAGAGATTGTAAGCGTTGCCGTTCGAGCATTGATAGAAACCATTTCTATTGTACGGGTCAGCGAAAAATCCATCTCTTTTCGGACATTCAAACCCAGTTATAGCCTCTGTTTAAAAATTTATATTTAATTAATTAAAATCATATAACCATATCTATAACTTATATATTAAAATTAAATTAAAATTAAAGTTGCAAAATTAATTCGTTAAAACTTGCCGACGAAAACCATAAACACTAGATAAGTGTTTATCATTTTGAATATGTCT
>JAQIYA010001508.1:0-12585 GCA_034699355.1 Microtritia minima | reverse complement strand
AGAGAGAGAGAGAGATAAAAAAGTATTAGAAGGGTTAGAGTCACTCATGGATTTCGTGCAGATGGGATGTGATCAAACTCGCATTGTCGTAACAGAGAGCGAGAGAGAGGGAAACGGGGATGAGCTGAAAAAATTAATTGTATTTTAAACATGCGAAACTAGGTCTCCAACACTAAAAACTGCTTTCGCATCGCCAGCGGCCAACTCTGGTTGTGTTGCGTTACGGATTGGGATGTTCTTGTTTGCTCTCTCTCTTCACTCTCTCGCCTCACTCTCTCGAGCAATGGAGAGAGTGGGCCAGATATTGGATCGCACACAGTCAGCCCATGTCAGACCATCACTTTCTCATCAGCAGCCAAACTTTGACTTACTTCACGTAAAGCTCGGCCCATTTTTTCACTTTTTCTTCAATGTTTGCGTCCCCCTCTTCCAGCTCTCTCTCTCTCTCTCTCTCTCTCTCTCTCTCTCCGTTTGACACCTTATTGGTGTCCAGAGCGCAGTGCATCGAAAGTGTTAGTGAATCTCATGTTCGATTGCTGTCCACCCTTTAAGCGAGACCGAGGCGAACACCCATTTAATATTCTAACGTATAAAAGTGATGGCATCGAGCACTCGATTCTCATTCAAGTCATCAACTATTTCAACAGAAAGTTAGTGTTACTTTTCTCTCCTTCAACCTATTATAGTCTAGTGTTAACAATTTTTTGTATTATTATTTTTTTTAAAGGAGAATAACAACTTTCGCACGCACTTTGTATATATCTATGATGTGCTCCACTATATTTAAATGAATGAAAGCTTTTCTTTCCTGTAATTGTTGCTATAAAGTTATCATTAAATATTGTATCCAAACAGCGTTATTATTATAATCTGCTATATTTTTTGGTATTGAGGTTCGTTGACTCAACTCTTTTTTTGTTCGTCCACTCAATAGATAATAATAAGATTGCGAGCTTGTGATCGATCATCGATTTCTATCTTCTTCTCAGGTAATGAACATTTTTCAAATGAAATTTTTTAAATATTTATTTTAAAAAATAAAAATAAATAACTGAATGAAAAATCTTTTGGCTCTTTTTTCCATTCAATTTTGCTTTTTTTCTTTGCTCTAAAATCAGCAATTAATTTACAAATTTTGATTTCAACATTTCAAATAATAAATAACTCTTTAATGATAGTAATAACGCTTTTGAGTTTCACTTTCTCGATGCACGTTATTTTCTCGTAAACATTTTTTTCTCGCCACTATTAAATGCAAATTTGCTAATAGTTTTGATACCTTTTTCCTTGAAATTAAACTAAATATGATCTTCATTTAGAAAATTAAACTAAAATATTTGACTACACAATGAAAACGGCGATCGCCTCACTTTTCCTATTGGGTAAGATGTAATTTTCATTATTGCAATTTTGAGTGTATTGAAAAAATGTTTTTATCATTAAATCAAATAAATGTTGTTTTTTTTGAATAAAAAACTTTAAATGCGCGGTAGTCATGATATTTTTCTATTATTCTTGACTCTCTTCAAAAGCAATAAATACGTGAATACTCGAGCTTTTGTGTAGAAAAATGCATTACAGGTTTACTTTGTTTGAACAATTTATAACTAAATTGAAAACATTGTCCAAAATGAGAATATTTTGCGCGTTAAGCAATATTTGTCAGCTAAATAAACAAACAAATTTTTGATTTTAACAATATGAAGCACTTAACTTCATAATCGTCTTTATTATTTTATTTCATATTTGCTTTCTTAAGAAAAAAAAAATAAAACAGTTTACAAGCTTAACTCAATATTTAAATTAAAACTAATCTATTATGAAATATCATATTGAAAAGTAAAATTGAATAATAATTTTAATGCGATTAGTTGTGGGGACAAAACATCTTTATTAAATAATAACCCGATTAAAGAAGAAGAAGAAGTATAAAATGATTTAAAATCTCTTTAACAGCAGACCGTAATAAGAAAATTCAAAAGAAATTTCTCGTTAAATAGTCGACGCTATAGTTTAATCTCCGTTCAAAATATATTTATGTCAAATCAATGAACGCTAACTTCAGGTGAAAGTATATGTTTAGACCATGAAAGCGGAGAAGCGTTCAAATTTATTAAATATATATAAGATATATAAATATAAGTTACTTCTGCTTTTAATGAAAGTGCCATTAGAATGAAGAAAGAAATACTTAATTTGTTTTAATTTTTGGGTCATGACTTGGATAAATAATTTAATCGTAATTAAATGTTGGATATCGTGAAAAAAATACATTCAAACCAATTCTCATAATTGTTTCTTTTGTTTACTCAAAGCAAATACCAGGCGATGTTATAAAGATATTATCGGTTTATGGTTAATACAAAATTCATAAAAGCAAAAATCCTTTTGGCGACTATTCATTGATTAGGTTATAAAAAATTATCGCCCGTTTCTTTCCTGAATTTTAAACAGTTTAATAATTTAGTTTTATTATTTCGAAAACTAACTCTGCTTTGCATAAATTTCAATATTGAAGTTAATGTTTAAGAACAAAATGGAAAACTTTACGACTTTAAAATAACTTGTAGCGCATATCAAATTTCAATTTATTTGACGGATAAATCAACGCTCGAAGTTTATTATTCAAAATTATTATTTTTTGAACAAAAAAAGTCGTTAGCATAAAATTTTCTTAATAAATGAAATAATCCCAAATTTAATAACTTCTCGAATAACCATAACAGCTCTCGAATCCTATTAATAAATTTTATTAAAATTTATAGCGCTATTTTAATGAGACAGGCATTTATAGTGGGGATTATAAATATTTAAATCAACAGAAAAAAACCGCTCGCAAACAAAAAAAACCTTTTTTTATAACAGCCCTAATCTTTTTTCTCTCGTCAAACAATTGCATCACTTCAGGCCTATTATTGCCGTCAATCGCGGCTCAACTCACTTACTACGACACTGGCTATCCTCCAGCGCCAGCGTCTCGAGTGAGAAGCATCACGAAAAACGGCGGCCGAAGCAATGGCGCGGCCATTCAGCAGCAGCCCCTAACAGAGACTGATGCTGAAGAGCCGCAGGAGCCTCTCGTGCAAGTGGCCACTCAGCGACCGTCGCGCAACGGCATCGGATACGGCCAGCAATCAGTTTCTAGTCGTAACGGCAACGGCTACGCCCGGACAGCCAATGGCAACGGCTATTCCAGAATCGCTCAGCAGTCCATTTACGGCAGTGGCGGAGCGGGTCAAGTGGTTACCGCTGACGAAGAAGGTATACTCAATTGGGAATGTGGCTGATGTGCCTTAAATGTCTTAATTGACAAGTTTTGGGGAAGTTTTTTTCTCGCTCTCTATATCTCTCTTGATGTATGCTTTCCTAAACAATGGAGTCAAACGTTTTTCTCTCTCACTCTCCAAAAAAAACTCGTCACTAAAAAAACAGGTCTCCGAAACACTTGTTGAAACTTTCAAATTTTATGGGTTATTATTAAAATTAGCTTAATTTCAAAGTGAAGCTATTGCTACAGTTGCCAAAACTGTTTTACATTCTCCAGCAATTCAAACAAATTTCTATACAGGAAGTCTCGAGAGTTGAATAGGTTTTCAAGTGATAAATCGCAAACATCACCATAAAAGGCGAAATATTTTTCTCTCTCTCTTTCTCTCTCCATATGGTATATGCTTTATAAATATGTTAATACGTTTTGACACTTTAGAGAATTATTATTATCACTGTGTGATGATTTTAAAGCTCAATGGTTTTCAAATTTGCAAATGCAAACTCTCAAAAACTTTAGTCTAATTTGTATTTTCATTTCTGAGGCGGGAATGCAAAAGCGTTAAATAAAAAATCTTAATGCTCGCCTAAATTGTTGCGTTTAAATTTGCATAAATTTATTTTTTATAATTAGACAATTACGAAAGAGATAGCTTATTATTTTGACTGAAATATTCAGCACTTTAATAACTACTTCCGAATTATGTTAAAGACAACCAGAAGTGCGCAAAACGTTTTACAGTATGCCTTCTTTTCTTGATAAGTGAAGCAAATTGTTTTCGCTATCCGTCTATAAATAAAGTTTGAGTTGATATTAAAAACCAAAATTAATGAAAAAATCCAGAAATCCTGTTTTGAAAAAAACGCTAATCAAGAAATAATAATAAGAATACAATTTCTAATTTTAAAATTTCAATCACAATTGTTTTTCCCCTTTGAAAGCAATACAAATACAAATATTTCGAAATAATTACAGTATTAAGAATTAACACCATTAAAATAAAAACTACATCAACAAAAAAAAAATAACTTTTTTAAAAAAGTTTATTCAAAATAATAGCACGCTATTAAGTGATTAATATGATTGTTACCACCATTGAAGCCCAAGCTCTCGTTGATCAAGCCATTGATCAAGAAGCTCAGCCCGACATCGGTCTCACCGATGCTCCCATTTCTCAAGAAGTGTCCACCTATGGAGACGTGCCAAGCATTACAACCACTTCGATCGAAGACACCACTGGTCTCACCACTGGTTACGACAGTCCCTACACTAATGGTTACGCCTCTCAGCAGCCACTGGTCAACGGAAACGGACAGCGAAAGGTTAACGGCAACGGAAGAAGAACTAACGGAAACGGTCAACGATTGACAAACGGTTACGGCCAGACATCACTCAATGGCTACGCCCAGACCACGCTTAATGGCTACGGAAACGGCGCGCGAGTTAACGGCAATAGTTTAAAGCCATCGAACGGTAACGGCCAGAGAGTGATTAACGGCAACGGCATCGGCCAGAGAATTACAAACGGCAACGGCGGTCAGGCGTCGAGTCCGGCCGAAGAGATTGGCGACAGCGGCGAACACGACCATCACTCGGCCGGCGACGGAATTCAGTGGCTGCGGGACGCCATTCGAGGCGAACCGGGCGTCGATTACCCCATTTTCTACACACCGCCCGACACCGCGTTCCGGTGCTCCGAACAGCAGTATCCCGGCTATTACGCCGACGTCGAGGCCCGCTGTCAGGTGTTCCACATCTGTCAGGCGGACGGCCGTAACGACGCGTTTCTCTGTCCGAACGGAACCGTCTTCTCGCAGCGCTACTTCGTGTGCGTCTGGTGGTACGACTTTGACTGCGCCACTGCTCCCGAATTTTTCTCGCTTAACGCTCAACTATACACCGAAACTGAAACCTCGTCCGTGACCGGCGGTCCAGTGGACGGCGGCTATAGCGGTGGCGGATATGGCGGATCAACTGCTGGCGACACCACTGAACAGCTACCGCTCGGACCTCAGGTGACCGAATTGGAGCCGATTTTGCCGATCACTGAGGGCGGAGACTCGGCCGAACTGATCTCATCGGAGGCGCCCATTGAGGACCTTCCGCTCACAACTCAGACCAACGGTTACGGCAGAAACGGCTACGGAGTCACGACTACTATCGCCACAAACGGTTACAGCAATGGCTTCACGAATGGTTACGCGAGTGGTTTAAAGGGGGGAAGAGTTAACGGTTACGGAGCGAAGTATGGACGAACAAATGGCCATAAAGTCAATGGCAATGGCAGGACTAACGGCTACGCCGCTCAGTCTTTGACGAATGGGTAGGAAAAGTATTTCTAACCATTTAATGCGCGTAGAAATTAACTATTAATCAAAACTGTGAATAAAATAATTAGGGATTAGTTATGCTAAGCGTTATAATTTTGTAATTACTTTCGTTTTCTTTTTATTATTATGAAGAGAATGCTGAAGTTGTTTTAAAAACTGAATCGTCGTTTACGAGCATTTCTAACCATATAGGCTGAGCCATAAATTTTAGTTTTTTAGCACAATTGACTCTACGAATAATGCTCTGCTTAAAAATCATAAAGATTTTTAGCAGCGATTATGCAATAAAAAATTGCATTAACTTTTTTTTTGGATAAAAAAGACGAGTTATCTCAAAGAGGGATATTTATATATATTTATATATATATAGAATCGCTGCAATCAATTATTATATGCATTTTTCTATACCAGAAAAGAAAGTAATGTCGTTAATCACAGTTTTAAACGTAAAAATGAATTTCGAGTTTTATAATTTAATATTTAAGTTAAGTTATAATCTCCGCGAACGCCATAAACGCTAAGCCCTAATAAATTATTTGCTCCCAATTTTCTTTTCTCGCTCATAAAATATTATATATTTTTAAAAAAGTAACGGAAAGCGAGTTAATGGCAACGGAGTGAAGAGCGCCAGCAATGGTAACGGCTATGGTAGTGGTCGGGCCAACGGCTACTCAAACGGAGCCACTCTCACAACGCTCAGACCGACCAACGGCTACGGCAACGGACAGCGCAAAAATGGCAACGGAAAGCGAAACGGTAACGGCGCGGTGCCGGCATCGCCGGCGACCAGCGGCCGGGTTAACGCGGGCTACGGTGGCTATTCTAATGGATACTCAAACGGCTACTCGAAGCCGAACGGCAACGGTAGGCAACGCACAAACGGTGGCACTAAAAGTGTCTACTCTATAGCGCCTACTGTCCAGCGAACCGAACTCGAACCGGTGGCCACCTATAGCCGAACCTTTAGGAGCCGGTAAAGCGAAATCATGTGAATTAAAAAATTATATTAAAGGCATATTAAAAAAGTTTTTTAAATGAATATATAATATATATATATATATATTTGAAATATAAATGCAATGTTAAATAATGATTAGATTATTACAATAATTTTATAATATTATTTGATGTCATATAAAATATCGGAAACGTTACTCCTGTTGTTGTCGCGTTGATTTTAATCATAAATAAGAAGTAATTTTTATATTATTATTATTAATAATAATACCTTATTATTATTATTATTGTTCACGTTATTTGTTTAGTTATTATTTTTATTATTATTTTTTAAATGATTTATTGTCAGTTGAAAATTTGTTTTTGAAATTTTTTGTGCAATTATTCTTTCACAACAAACAAAAAATAACACTTTATTTGCTAAACACTCGATACTTTTACAAGTCATGATTAATGTTAATTATGTACAATTTTTTTTAAAAAACGAAAAAAAAGCAACAAAATAAGATAAATGATAGGTAAATCTCGTTTAGCGTAATTAATATTGACGGCAATGGGACACATAAGAAGGCAATATTTTACTCCACTCAAACTCCCGAAATAAGTTTACTTATTTGCGAGTTTTTAGTTGAGCTGTTTTTATAAGGAAAATATATATTTTCCTAATCCAAAATAAATTTATACTTGTGTTATCCCTCCATAAAAACGAGCTTTCATTAACATTTATCTGTGGTATTTTTATTTTTGCATTAATAAGTAATAATATAAAATATGTAATAAGAAAAAAAATTCTGAAAGTGGAAAATATTTTCTCAAATTGAAAAAAAAATTAAACAAAAATTATTTTAAAACTCAAAACGCATAAATCATTACTACCGCTCTCTTAAAATAAAAAGAAACTGTCTTTAAGCATAAAAGACAGTTTGAAGTAAACTTTTACTTCAAACTCTCAATTTGCTTCACAAATTTCTCTCAATATTTCTCCCCCTCTCTAATATGTTTATATGAAAATATAAATACTCTTTCACTCTCTTTATAAATATAAATGCACTTTTCTTTTTCTCTTTATTGTACTTAAGATTTAAAAAAGGTACTCATTTGTTGTTATATTATTAATATTAAAACCTGTAACATAGGCACACAAGATATGATAAAATTGTACTTATTATTATAGTTTTTATATAAATATAGCTTTTATATATATATTTAAAAATATCACTGTAAACCGATCAAAAAAAACGAAAAAAACAAAATATAGGTTGCCATAAATAAAATGTATGTCTATTTAAAATCTCGAGAGAGGATGCGATATTTTATTTTTGCACTTTTTCTTCTTACTTAATTAATGCAATGAGTTAATGGATTGATTTGAAAAACTAGTTGGACTAATACTAATAAATTTAAACGCGAAATATTATTTAGCGTTTAGAAGTTTTCTGCGCTTAAAAAGTGGTAGTTGTAAATAATTGATTGTAATGATAGCACTTGTAAGTGAAAATTATAATAAAATTTTGAAAGCAAGCAATTTGTTAAATGTTACAAAATTATATTTTATAAATAAATATTGATGTCATGAATATTGAATTAAGAATTTTCTTTTTAATTTAATCTTGAATAAGTTGGTGGTCTTGTTATTCAAAACTCACTCAATTGACTCTCTTTAACAAAGACGCTTAAATCGCATTCAAATTAAACTACAATTTATAACATGTCTTCGAAGAAAAATTTAAAATCCTAATTGTTGTGAAGCCATTTACTTAATTACTGTGATAAATAAAATTTTAAAAAACACAACCTCTAAGTAAACTTGTTTTAATTCAATGATAAAAATACAGGTTTAGGTTTATTTACCGCTTGTTATCTTTTGTATATAATATAAAATTATTTAATATATGTTTTGAATAGAGTGTATTTAAAAAGTTATAATTTGCAGATAATTATTATAATAGAGAAACATATCCTAAATGTGTGTCGTATGGTGAATCTAATAACAGAAAATTGCAATCTCAATGTTTTAAAATGCTACTATCTTTATAAATATATTTTAACATTTGTTTAAAATAATATTCTGATAAAAGTTTTTAAGAATTCAAATTTCTATTAATAAATGCTTTAATTTTCTAAAAGTTAACTTCAATTTTTTTTATATAAAATTCCCAATATATTGCTAGAATTCAGGACATTATCTAAGTTTGTTGACATATTTATATTGCAATTTTAAATTTTAAATACTTTGAAATAATTTTTAAAAGTTATAATTTTTGCTTCATAATAGTTTTTAAAATTATTGCAAATATATGATGTCAAACTTGTATTGTAATATATGTAATACTTGTATTAATTTTACCCAAAAAAAGCTATGCATCCTTTGTAACGCATAATAGCTCATCACGTTTTTTTTATTTTTTGAAAATATTAACTATTAAAACTTAAATAACTACTAATTTATTTATATTATTATATCTATAAATACACAATAAAACAATATGTTTCTGTATTTATAAATACAATATTTTATTTATTAATAAATAATCAAAAAGTTATAATTTTAATAATAATAACAAACGTCGACATAAACTTATGTAATACAACTTATAATTTTAAATTGAAATTTTTGAAAAACAATCAAATCCATAAAATTTTTCCAAAACTAAACACATTCTCGATTCAAATTCAAATTTCCCTAATTTTGCATAGAAATTTGATTTCAAATCACAAAAGGAAATAGAAATTATTGTAACAATTGGTTATTAAGACCTAACAAGTAATGGGCAAACATTTTGCATAATTTCATTCAGCTTTGAAGCGACATTTATACTCATTTATATTTAAGACACATTATTTACTCGACATAAACCCACTCTACCACTGAGAACAGCAGAGCAAACACAGAATCTACACTTACGCACACGTCAGGACTACTTAAACAAAATTATATAGTAGTTGCTTACAAAAACAGTGTTACCGCAAACACAACCGACAGCTTACGGACTCAAATCATTTTGCTATTCAATGTATTTTGTTGTCACATTTATTGTTGTTGCTCTCCTATTCACTATTATTAATGTAACCCTTGGAAACGAAAAATGCGGACGATATACAGAACAAAAAATACCTGAGAGTAAATTAAATCCTGAAATAGGCTATAAGTGGCATATTATAATTATAGTGTTACGCACTTAAAGCCGGCATTAGTTCTCTGTGTCGATAGGAAAAAATGCCTGTTTGGCATAAGTCGGCATTTTATTATCATATAAAATATGCGAAATTAGTGCCGCTTTAAGTCAATACTCATTTACTTAAAGTAATGTATACCTGAGTTATATTTCGCATTATTAATAAATGTGCAAAAAGAAAAGAAAGTTTCGTCGAACAAAGTAAACGCATTGAAAACGCCCAAAACTTTTCACAAAAAATGTGATTTATTATATCATTTCAATCTTTTATTGACTTTTAGTATCTATTAAAACGTATACAATGAGAATACTTTCACTCTCACTGTGTCTCAAACTCTACTGTAGAGAAAATTTAAGAAACGTCATGCTATTAACGAAATTAAACAAATGACAGCATTTCTCAACGATTCGGCTCTCGTAAGCAAGAGGACAACAATTTTCACCTGTGATCTCGAAAGCGGTTATTAAACATCAAATATTTATATCGCCCTGTATTACGATTCCCGTGTGTTTCGGAATTTGAAATACGAAATATTAAAAAAGAAATGCCTGAAACGGAGAACGTAAGAGTGGCCGTTCGTGTGCGACCATTTATATCCTTTTCACTCAATTAACTTCGTTAAGGGTTAAAATTAATTTTCAATATAACGCTCGCGTCTGTATTATTCAAATGCTCGGCAATCGGCGCTCGCGATCAAACAAAAAACAACCCTAAATTAGCAGCGAATGCTTTTAACTACTCTAAATAAAATATTGAGAGAGAGAGAGAGAGAGAGAGAGAGAGAGAGAGAGAGAGAGAGAGAGAGAGAGAGAGAGAGAGATTTGCGTGTTTTTGATAATGTAAGTTATTTTAAGGAGAGCGCAATTTGTCAAAAGCGACTAAAATTCCATTTCGAGAGCGAAGATACCTAAAAGTGATATCAAATATTTTAAATAGTTTTAATGTTGAATATATTCATACACGTGTATGATTAACGGCTCCAAACTTTCGATACAAACGATCGTAAGTTAAAATTGACGGTCCTGTGATACAGTTGAGCGTTATTTTAGTAAACAAAATCAACAAGTAATACATCAGATTTTTATCGTCGTTTATAATATATGAAATTAATTTGAAATTCAATGTACAAAAATAATATGATATAAAAATGAAATTTATTGCACGTTCAAATTTAATCGGAGATTAAGAGCAGCCTATTGTCCAGATATTCAGCGATAGTGTTAATATTTATGTGCGCAGACAATCTTTAACTATTTTTGAATCTTAAAATAAAATTTTATTTAAATAACGAGTAGTGTTAAGACTAGTGATCGAAATTTTTTAAGGGTTAAAACTTTACTAAACAGAAAAAGTGAAAAATCAGAAAAGTAAATGTAATAATAGGAGTGGCTTTTATATCAATAACATAACATATCAATTGTTTTCTAAATAATGAAATTAATGAAATCTAGCATTTCTTAAATTTAAATTCAAAATTAATGCTTAACTTTAAATATTAATTTAATTAAATTGAAAATTATTTTTCTTGACTGATTCCTAATTTACTTAAACATACTTTTATAGATTCATTGTTTTATAATAACAAAATAAAAACCCTTAGTTTGGATAATTTAAAGTTTTAAGAATTTAGTTGTTGTGGTTTCAGACTTTTTAAGCTGTTTTAAAAAATGATATTCGCGAACACTATTTACTACTTTAGAGTTGGTCTGTATCTTAGAAGTTAACAAATACTACAACATTGATAAAAATCAGTTTAAGAGATACAGTGAAATGCCACTTATAACCATTGCAAACAAGTGTCATCTGTTATAAAACTTCATACTTTATAGCAGAACGCTATGCGTTAATCTTATAAGGTTTAAAAAATATAAGATTAAAATCTTTAAGTGTATGTTTTTTATATCTTTTTTTATTTATATATACTTAGAAAATAATTTAAATTTTCCGGTTTGAGAATGGCGTGATTATCAAGACATTTGTAAATCATTATTATTTAATTATAGACATTAGTTTCACAACAATTTTAATATCAAAGTGTTTTTTACATTTCATATATTAATTATAGATTAAGCCATTTTTAAAGTTTTTCTTGATTTTTGGTTAAATATTAGAGATTTTAGAAGACGTTTTGTGTAATAATTAAATTACTTTAAGACACTATAAGTTATTAAATGATAATTGTATTGGTATGGTAATTGTATAGTAATTTAGTGGAATAACTGAAATTTTGTTAACCAATTTGTTTGATAACCAATTACTCATAATCAGCAATGCTTTTGATAATATCATATTAAGTTGCCTACAAGAATATATAAAGTAGCTATTAAGTCGCTTTATTGAAGTCCGTGGCATAATTGAATATAAGCCGATTATTATAAATACTTCCTATTTATTAATAACATGCGAGTCTGTCGTATTGTTTGCATAATATAGGTATAATCGATGTCACGCCGCGATGGGCTCGTGTGTGATGTGATGTTAGTTTTTTGACTGCAATTAGCATTTAATTAATACGCTAATAATTTTTTAGGTTACTAATGTAAAGCGCATCAAAACAAAAAAGTTGATCGATTTATGAAAAATCGATACGACTTTAATGCGATAAATGAATAATTAAATGCAAGAAAAAAATGATGATATTGTCTACAGATTACCGCTAATGGGAATCACAATCAATTCATTCCTTAAGTGGTTAATTATCATTAGTTGGTAATCACTAAACGAGTTAACGGCTGGCGAGTTAATTGAAATGCAAATTAAATGTCAAACTTTCAAAGCGGAAAATTGTGATTTTTGGCGATTACCATATTAAAGGCTTTTCACTTTCTTTTTTGTTAGTGACTCGATTATACC
>JAQIYA010001507.1:0-12588 GCA_034699355.1 Microtritia minima | reverse complement strand
ATAGATAGATAAACTTTCTAACTTATAATATAATCATTAAATCCATCTAAATTTTTCCAAATTTGTTTGATATCTATAACGAACCAATTACCGCATGTTATTAAATAGATTATCGATTTACGATAACCTTTGCTGAAAATTCAGTTATGATATTTTTAAGATGTTTTAATTTAAAAAAATACTTATTCCAAATATTATGTAAAGATCTCTTTAACTTATTGGTAAAACAAATTAATTACTTACATGTCTGAAAAAATAAAACAATAGTATGCTATAGTAGAGTATGCTTTAAATTCAGTTATTTTTAGTTTCTTTAATTTCATTTCAATAAATAAGATTTAAGAAAAATGCGAATTAATACAGTTTACAAATTAAAGCATTTACAAAACCTGGTTCTAACTCGAGATTGCATTTTCCTTTAACACAAACAGTAGCGCTACTGTAAATCGATTCCATTTCTGTGGACACATTTGTAAACTACAAAATCGAAGCCAAAATCAATAAAGAAAACTGAAATTTTTAATAACAAATAAAATGATACCCTATTTGAATCAGTTTCGTCGAGCGCTGCGATTCCCAAAACAGATAGCTTTTCAAATTGTCGTCTCACGCTTTCGTCCTTAAATTTGCTGTAATCATAAAGTGTGGCGTTTTTCCAAACTTCTTTTGATAGTTTATTGTAAGCAGCAGTCGCTTCGATCTGAAATCAAAATTATCAATAAAACTTTGAAATTTTGTAAATAATTTTGTAAATTTTTATTTTAAATCATTAAAATCATATATTCTTTGCATAAACCTTACACTAGAATTTTTAATATTGATAACGTTTATTAATAAATTTCTATTCCATATAAAGTGAATTCCATATATATTCTATTCCAATCAGTTTATATCAATAGAATCCAACGATTAATTATTAATGTATATATAAATTTTGCCTCTAATAGAACATAATATAGATTCGAAAATACATTAATTTTAAATTATAATAAATTAATTTTAAATTATAATAAATTAATTTGACGTATTAAAATAAAAATGGAAAATTTATTTCTAATATAGTAATTTAAAAAGTAAAAATTTATAATTTTAAAAATTACTTATAAATACTTTGTATAATAAAATTAAACTTCAAGAATTTCTAGAATAAATGCGTTAATATTTCATATATAT
Organism: Microtritia minima; assembly: GCA_034699355.1. NCBI lineage: Eukaryota > Metazoa > Arthropoda > Arachnida > Sarcoptiformes > Euphthiracaridae > Microtritia > Microtritia minima. The sequence goes on along the minus strand of JAQIYA010001507.1, from coordinate 11,415 downwards.
TTTAATTATTTAAAAAATTATTTAAACATGTAATATCTTTTTTTGTAAGATCCAGTTATAGTTAAATGTCTTTTTTAAAATTATTGGTTATAACGAGTATAGACTTTGTGAAACTATCTGAAATAAATATATTGGGTTGACTTAACTCGAGTTGAGATAGACTGTAACCTAAAGTATATAATGTCAATAAATATAAAGATTAAATTGAATTTAACTGACAATTTTAAAGTGTTTTTTCGCAATGTTTTCAGTGATCGAAAACAATCAGATCTATACGGAAGTTAACATTTAAGAGGTTCACTGCCATTACCAGTGAAGGAAAAGTTATTGCCTTACAATTACAGATGAGTTATATTTATATTTAATGACATTTACAACATTTACAACATTTACAACATCACAATAATTTATTCGCGCATTCCTTTAGTTTTTTTTATTTACAACTAACTGACAATCAATTATCACATTATTTTAAGAGTTACAGTAAACTATCGGTTTGGCTATAAGTGCGCATAAAAGCACTTAAATTGAGTGTACAATACGGATGTAATGATAGGAGTGGTGTATAATTAATGGCATTAAAGCAGATCTACTCACGACTCGCCGCTCGTTATATTCGGTGATATTAGTGTTGAACTCCCACTGAATGAATGACATGATAGCACTCTCTTCGCCCATCTTCTGGTCGACATCGGCGAGGAATTCAATGCCACGCTTCTCGTCAATTATCTTCACTTCTTGACAGCAAATGAAGCCAATCAATGCTAAGATCACTGGAAAATACTGCGAACACATGATTGCGGTGTGAATAGAGTGACCAGAGTTAAAACTGAAATGCCTTTTTATACAAATACTATGTATTGCAGACAAATAAACAGCTGCTTATCTATGGATGACAGTCGATATTAATAATGATAAACGACTTCATTCCGTGAGCTTTTAAGTTATCGCCAATATTTTTGTAATTGAAAACAAACAATAATGATAATGAAAGTACCGGCATATTAGCGTTATTAGCAGTGCATGACATGTGATTTTTTGCTGTAATTCATTCAATTGCTATTTTTGTATGAATTGATGAGTTTGTTATCTTTGAAAAATTAATAATTAGTTAAAAATTAATAAAAGCGAGTGAATATCAAATAAAAAGTTTATAATAATATAATTACCGTAATTGAAATCAAATAACTCAATCAAAGTGCATATTTTAATTTTAGCTTTTATTCAGACATGTTTTGGGGCAAAGTTTTAAATTATTTTATCAATTATTTTTAATTTTTATGTCTGATAGCTTTATCTCACAACTTTTATAAACGTAAATATTTTACACTCTAATAAAATATTTTTATCTTAAATTTAATGCAATAAATCTTTTATGCCTAAATAAATATTTTAAATTATTAGTATTTTCTAAATTTTTCATAATTTTCAAATATTTAATAATTAAAAGAAATCTATTTTTTAAAGATTAAAAAATAGTTTACTAATATGTTATATGAAATAAGCATATTTAACATACCATTAACTTCACGCCAGGTTTGTAAACTGTATTTACATAACGATTAGTTCACAGATTAAACTTGAAAAGTGCCAAATCAAACACTCTTTCTTTTCGTGTGCTATTAACGTAAATTTTTCGCAAAATTTTGTTGTTTATTATTTTAGTCTGTATTGTATTAATGAAATTTTGGTTTTCCAAAAATATACATATTTTAAACAAAACATAGCAACGCATTAAAGCGAGTCAATATGCGTACGTAACATATAAGTATTCATCTTTAACGTACTGCTCATCTGTTATTTCAAACTGAGTTTAACTTATTTACTACAGTATATTTTAAATAAATCGTTTTAAAATTTGAAAGTTTATTTTTAGTTTAATATTTGTAAAACAAGAAATTGAATTTTTAGACTATTTGTCGCATGTAATCGTTGAACACTTTTGCATAGGTTTTTCAAATTATAATCACTTTATAAAATAAACTTGTGATCAAATATTGAGTACATTTACTATGCATTTATCGATTAATAATTCATTAATTTATGAGTTAAACGACACATCAATTAAGACAAATATAACCAATTTAACATCAGTTGGCAATAAATTTAGTGAAAGTGAAGAAAGAATGCATAACTTTCAAATTATTAAAGTGGTTGTATTGGCGACTGTAATGGTAGTGATTTTAATAACATCGTGCAAGTCTATGATAACAGTGATGGGGAGACGAGTTAAGAAAAGAAGACAATAATTTGTAATACATTGAAATGTATTTTTAATATTTTAATTAATGTTTAAAATTTAGAATTCAAATGTAATTAAATGTTAATTAATTAATTAAAATCTTAGAATTAATCTTATATTGTTATTAACTTTTATTAAAAGTTGTTTTGTCAAACATAAAATTTCTGGTTAATGAATCTCATAGCAACATTTATTTCTTATTAATATTTTTTCATTATTTCGCAAAATATTATATTAATATAATATAAAATTCTAAAAATTTATGATTATAATTTTATATTGAATGTGTAAAAACTTTAAAATAATTTTTGACAATTTATTAATTATCACTATTAACTTTAAAATGGTTATAAATGGATATTTGACTTTCGATAGCAGAATATAAAAATTTATACTTTTGTTTGAAATGTATTAAAATTATTAAATAATATTAAATTAAAGTTTCTCTAATAGTTGCAAATATGATTAAACTTTAATATAACAATTTTGTTGTGTTGTTACAGTTTTGTATGTACAAAATTAATCATATGCTAATTATACAAAAACTAAATTTTATTTAGAAAAATTAATTTTTCAATAATTTCTAGTTTATGAAAATCTGAACATTTTGTTATCGAAAAAGTTTATTCTTCTTTTGACAATTTATTTTCTCAACGTTTTACAATTTGGTAACATTTTAACACTAGTGATGGCAGCACACGATTTGCCACAAATAAGTTATTTTGATTGAAATGAATTAAATACATATTCTATGAATAGTTACAATCAATACTTCATTTCTTGTTCACATAATTATTAATAATTTTTAAAAATTTAGATTTATTTTTTTCTTAAATAATTGTTTGTTTGTCTTGTTTGTCACTAATATTAAATATATATAGTTTATTTATTATATTTATAAAACTTTTAACAATTTGACATTCAATTAAAGTTTCATATGAATAGTATTCAATAATTGAGGTTTTTCGAGGTATAATTCCTTAATTATCTTTACTATTAATATATCATTTAATTAAAAATTTTAAAATCCATATTATATAAGTTTAGTTCACTTATGTTTTATAACATTGATTAAAGAAATTTGTTATTGATTGAAATATTAATAAAATCAAGATTTTTAACTAAAACAACGCTTATTTCAGACTGTATTCAAATGGAAATATCATATTTTCTCGCGCTCTGGAATCTGAGTATACACTGGGTGTGCGATATGTCAAAGTCGAGCAATTAATCGATTATAAAAATTTGGAACTATTTTTCGTACTTTTAAAAAAATTATGTTAAACTAGAGTTTCAACCAATTTTAACAAACGAGCTTTTTAAATATATTATTCCCCCTGAAAATAAAATGGCGGAGAAAGTCCTTCAAAAGTTTAAAATACCATTCGAATCGTTTCTAATACCAATAATTTCAATTATAATTTTAATGTTATCCTTCATATATATAATTAAAGGTTATAAAATTTTTACTGCATTTTGCTCTTTTTATTAATTTTGAATGTTTAACTACCTTTTCGGGATAAGTTAATACAGTTTGTGTTGAGTTTAAATAGTTATTTTAATAATAAAACCGAAATATTGTCACTCTCTATTTAATGTCATAAATAGTCTTCAAAGACGTCATATTTTACATCATTGATAATCTATAATAAAATATCATGCAATACTTAGAGAATCTATTGTAGATATTGAGATAAATTTATAAATATTTGAAATATGAAGTGTATATGATTTTCAAAAAGATCATATAAACATACATATATGATATAGGTTTATAAAAATACACTTTATTAATGTATTATTTAAAAGAATCAGTAATTTTAGTTTGTTTTAATGATTTAAAAGTACAATTAGTATATTATTTGGAAACATTTCAAAATATTGAATCGTTATTAATTCAGACAAATTTTTATCGCAATATTGATTGCCTTATTTCAATTGACCGATCCTTAACGCAATCCTTATCCCAACTTATTTTACTTAAATAGCGATATTATTCAAGAAAATAAATCTTTGAACAATCAAATAAAATTTAATGTTGACTATATTATACACGTACAAAATAAAGGCAGCAAAATAAATGCATTGTATTAATATATTTATATAATTAATAATTAATACTTATATAATAAATTAATATTATTCTAGTATTTAAATTTTAATTAATTAAGTTAATTAATTATTTATTTATATATCAAAATAACCTTATAATAATTTAAGGTTAATATTTTCTTAAATATTAATTTAAATATACTAAATAAAGCATATTTTGTTAATATAATGTTTTGTAATGTTAAAATATAGTTACAATTTATGGCAATTAATGATTTAAAAATACAATAGATTTTTATTAATTTAATTTTTCAAAATTTTCAGAATATTTATTAATCTAGCAAATAGTTTTCGTGTGAAAAATATTATATTACCATACAATACAACAATAGTTTGCATACATAATTTCTATTAAGTTGAATATCATACACAACTAAGTTCTTATAGAATCTAAATTTTATATAAAATTTTATTTACTAATAAATGTATTTTACAGTCAAAGGCACTTTTGGTGAATTTGCATATTTGTTTAAATAAATTTTTAATAAAATTTTGATTAATATATTTAGTATACTGTGGACTAGTATGTAGTGTGAAGAAAAATTTATAAGACTAGTAAATAAATATTAATAATAATATTTAAATCTATATAAAAATATACTTGTATAGGAATTATTAAAATTACTTTTTACATTTTCTTTGGCATATGTAGCACATTAAATGTGATTAACTTCTTTATAATTAATCACAACATAATACAGTTTAATTTATGAAAATGAAATTAATAAATTCAAATAAAACAAAGAAAAAATCTGTACATAAAAATGAAATATTTTACATGTATTTTGTGCTTCACCTTTTAATTAGTCAAAAAAGCATTATAATTGTTTATAATAAAGCAAAGATAGATTAAGCAAAGAAATCAAGTGATTGGAAGCTATTGCTCTTCTCTCTGACATTTGATGAGTTGTCCGTTTGTGAACTACAAGTTGACTCCACATCTATATTCGCCTCTTCATTGTTTTCTATTTCTGGCAACTTTTTCGATGAGTCTTCATAGTTGTGAGAATTAAGAAATCGTAGAGAATTCATATTAGCTATGATTGAAGAACTTGGTTCTAATGACTGCTGGTTATGACTTGATAATAGTGGACTTTATATATGTAAAACAAAATAATAGCTAATTTAATTATAGAATTATTAACATTTAAAATTAATTACTAGCCTTTAGCCCATGCTTTGCCACATTAACACTATATTATTCTTTTAAATCTTTATCTATATAATCTATTTCTCGCTCACACTTTCTCATTCACTTGCTTAGTCTCTCTCTCTCTCTCTCTCCTCTCTCTCTCTCCTCTCTCTCTATCTATCTATCTCTATCTCTATCTCTATCTCACTCATTCACTCAAGTTAAAAATTAATTTACGTTCAAAATAAATATAATATTGGCTTTATTACATAAATACATACGTACTTTATTATTTTAATCAGTTATAGAGATTAATTATTATTAGTATAATTGTTTTTAAGTTTTAATAAATAGTAAATATCGATGAAATATCAATAGTTTCAAAATGACAGTAAAACAAACCTAGAATTATAAAAGCCACACGTATTAATAGGAGCAACAGTTGTCGGAAACGAATTGAAATCATATCCTGGAAAAGTAGACCAATTAGAGTCAAACGAATTCGATAGGGTTGGGGTTGGCATCGGTATAGCACTTGTAGTGTTGTGCGCGGCGTTAAGATTTGATGACAAGTTCTTCGTTAAAGAGGCCAAATTAGACGCGGCGCCAGGGGTTGGGTGCAGGAATGACTTTCGCGGCGGTTCGCGTTTGCGCCACTTTGCGCGACGATTCTGCATGTTTCACATGTATTTTTAAATATGCATAAAATTGCAAACTTTTAATGTGGAATACCTGAAACCAGACCTGAACTCTGGACTCGCTCAAATTAAGTCTCAACGCGAGCTCTTCTCTGGCGAACACGTCAGGATAGGGCGCGCGCTGAAAGGCTCGCTCTAACTCTTCCAACTGATACGACGTGAACGTAGTTCTGCATTTAAAATATCAAGTGATCCAACTGTTCCTTCTTTAAATGACTGCTTTATCTGACTATCTTTGTTTTAATAGCAATCATTTTTAAGGTTCATTATGGTTGGATCACTTGATATTTTAAATTAAACTCAAATCGAAACAAATTAAACGAATCAAAATTAACCCAAAGTTAAAAATAAATTAAATTAATAAAATTAAAATATCAAACAAAATAATATTTAAAAATCAAATATAATAAACATAAACAAAAAAATCAATAATGAATAAAATTAATAATCAAATAATTTTTAATTTTACAATAAAAAATCAAAATTAATCAAAATGAAGAAATTAAATGCGAAATAATAATTATAACAAATGCTAATAAATTCAAATTAAATAAAATTAAATAAACAAATTACAAAATAATATAACTCAATACTTAAAGTAACTTATTTGAACTTAAAGTAAAATTACAACTAAATAAACTTTTATAATTAAACATAAATCTTTAAACATAAAAAAATAAAATAATAAACAAAACTCAAATTAAAACGAAAGCAAACCTCGTTTTCTTCTTTTTAGAAGAGTTAGCATTATTGTTGCTTTTACTGTTATTATTGGTGCCATTAGTCGTGCCATTGTTAGCCGCACTTAATGAAGACGAGTGTTGTGATTTGCCATTATTGTCCATAATGGCAATAGAGGTACGCTTTTGCAATTTATTGGTGGCATCTGTTTTTTTAAAGTGGTGATAATGATGGTAATTGTAATATGCAAATGAATCACACATGAATTAACAGTAACATAAATGACATGCAAACTATGATAATATGCTTTAATTATAGGGCAGACATAGTCCATGCAACGATGACCGCGTATATCTGTAGCAAATAATTTTTTAAACAAATGGACATCTGTTATATTGTTATATTATTTTTTTGCTAAAATATGTTATTTAAAGTTTTAAAACTTTTTTATATTTGTAGTATTATTATTGAAAATGAGTTTATTTAAAAAAGTGGGTATTTCTTACCATTAGCTGCACAAATGAAATCGTGAGTGTAAAAAGACGACACATTTGGCAAAGTTGGTGGACTTGGCTCTAGTCTATGAAGCAGTGATGCTGTGTTGGACGATATGGTTGGCGTATAGAAGGATGAGGTTGTTGTTTGTTGTAATGGTATTACTGAAGACGATTGCGACTGATAGAAGGAAGGAAGTGCTGCGATGCTGTTGTTCGGACTGCTTGTGATGCTTGACAGCGATTCAATCTGATGGTGAAGTTGGTCTGATATGATCTCCGAGTGATCGCTTTTGTATTGAAGAGATGCTAACAATGGTTCACATTCATAGTAGGGATAGAACAGAGCAGTTTAAACAATATCCGCAATTCTTCTATTTTTAAAATTTCAAAATTACATTCAAAAGATTATGATTGCATAACTAATAGACCTCAAACAAGTAGAGTACTTAAACAGTTTTAGTATGAAAGTAATAATTGTAACATAATTTGCAATCATATAATTTGCATAATGCAATCCGTACAACAAAACGTACTCACAGTAAAACCTGTGGCAATTACACCAACTATATGGAGTAATTAAGTTCAACATTAGTTAATCAATTAATAACTTTTAATTTAATTATTAATGAAAAACATAACATAATATAGTTTAATAATTACAAACTCACTCACAATAAAATAGAGTTTCATTAAACTTTTGCAAATATGCAACCATAAAATTTGAAGATAAGTTGAAAGTTTTAAAGAAATCATTTATCGATGCGTAGAGCAGAAAACAAGAAAGTAGACTAAAGTTAATGTTTCAAATTTTTGTCATAACTAATAAGTTTCTTATGAATATCTGCAATATTATTATTATGATGGCAAACTTTATGGCAAACTTTATTTCAATTATAATTTTCCTTATTAAAACTTGCAATCGACAATAATAGAGGAAATCTAATTGATTATTGCTCATCAAATTTTGTTAACTAAATCGAGTCATCATTTAATTTAGGCTTATTTGTGTCAAAAAATTGATAATAATTAATTAAATTAATTTTAGTGAACAAAATTAATTGCAATAAAAAATTATTAACATTTATTAATCACTTACCCATTTATGCTTTTAAAGTGATACAAATTTGGTCATTTAATGAAATTATTACAATAATTTTACTAATATTTGAGAGATAAGTGGCTACTGATCTGAAGATACAACAAGTGGATATTTACCAGAAATGCAAGTGAAATAAATTGGATCCCACACCACAATGTTATTGGTGGACCAATTGATGGTTGGATGCTATATTCATATTAGTCAATAGGGATGAATAGGGGATCAATAGGGGGAGAAAAGAGAGCAAAACTTGAAATGTGTGAAAGAGAGGGAGATTTGAGTGAATGCCAGAAAGAGGGGGAGAGAGGGATAGAGGGTTAGAGAGAGGATGAGAGATAAAGGGCGAGACAGAGGGTGAGAGAGGATGAGAGAGAGAGAGAGAGAGGGTGAGAGTTGGGTTGTGGCCACAATAATTTAGCCAATTATTGGGTGAAGCATTATTATATAATTAATGCTATGATGGGAAAAAGGGAACAACGAGAACACGAGCCTATTTGCTAGAAATGATAACATCTAAATTTTCTGAATCGTGTACTGTGTGACAAATTTCATAAGCCTATAATGTAATCTTTTCTTATAAACCAGATATTTAATTAACTTAAAATCATATGTATAACTGAAAAATATCATAGTTGTAATTAAAAATTGAATGCACAGAAATAAATTTCAAAGATTATATAAATAGTTATATAAAAATTATTAACATTATAAATTTTAGTATTTAAGATTAATATAATTTTGTGCTTTAAATAGTGAGGTTTGCCAAACAATAGTCATGAATAAATGATTGTTATTGAAGCAAATGGTCGCTTATGCTCATCCACTTTAGTGGGCGCGTGCCGGCTATGTGTGCAGCAGTGCGTGCAATGAGTGACACGTGCGCTCTTGAGATGCATTGAATTTTATGATTTGTATTTTATTAACTTATTATTAACTTTAACTTACTTCATAAATCAATATAACTATGCATATAATATATATGCAGATTGCAATTAATGTTTAGTTTAAATGTCACGTTTGTTAATAATTCTTAAAATGAACATTATTTTATGAGTAACTTTTCTTTTTTTCTAAATTGAACAAAGTATTTATGACTTTAATCCTATAAAATCAAAAAATTTGGCAAAAAAGTTGAAATAAGTCTAATGACATCCAATAAGCCTATAACACAATTAGAGTTTATAAAATACTAGCGTTTGAGCCAGTTTTAACAAACTGGCATTTGAAATAGTTTACTCCCAACGAACCTCACCCCTCACTCCCTCAGCCCCTATAACCCACTTCATTGTCACAATACGGAGAAAAATCAATCTTTATTAAATGCATTTAAAATGAAATTCAGTTTTGCCATATTACGTTTTTTAATTTAGTTAAATTTAAACTAAATTTAAAACTATAAATTTTGTTACATTTGTTGTCTGTATTTCCATTATCTGATTGTTTATTATTGACAAAATAGAGAAACTACTTTTAGAAGTGTGAAAAAATGTATTCTAAAAGATGTGTCGTATAAAAGATATAAAAGTATAGCCTCTCTGTGCAGACTCTGAAATATGTTAACATTCATACATATTGTATGATGTGAATCATGTGAATCATGTGAAGTCAAGTTAACGTTTGATAGCATTTATGAGAGGATACATAAAAAATTGACATCATTTCCTCAATTATATCTAATTATCTCTTCAATAGCAGTTAAAATTCAGTCATCATTGGCAGCGAACGAGTCTTTGGGCAATACTGTATATGTTCACAAGAATCACAAGTGATTATAAGTGATCACTTTCTACGCCATAACAATAGAACAATCAATTATTTCCCTCACAACGCATTTGCAAATATTAACATATATTTTCCTTTATGTGCAGTTTATATGCGGAATACAGGGCTTTGAAGTATCATTTTTTCGCTCCCTTTGGCATAATGTAACATATTGTAAACGTTAAGCTAACGCGTTCAAAAATGCTTACAATTGACATTATGTTTTTTATTACAATTGTTAATTAATAGTTGTAATGAAATGAATAAAACATTTATTTTAAAATATAAATGTTTTATTCATTTCATTAAAACAGATAAAATGTTTAGAAACTGTTTTTTAATTTGCTTATAAAATAAAAGAGTTTTGATTTTAACTAATTTTACAACTTTTGAAACATTTCTAATGTCGGAACAATAAGATATAAGATAAGCAATATTTGGTTTTGAATTTTTCATCTGTGTTTTATTTTCTATAATTTCTGTAATTGTTTATTTTTACTTTACAAATATATTTTTGCAAAACAATCTTTGGTATGTTTAATGATAATTTTTAATAATTTTACAAATGATGTTAAAGATTCAATCATTCAATAAATACATTGCACGCGTCTGTCTATAATACCAAAATAATATCAATACTCGTTATTAATTTAATTTGTTTATTTTATACTAAATGGGGATTTATAGAGGCCCTCATATACTGTAATATGTAAATAACTATTCAAGTGCTGGAAAAATAATTAAAATGGCCTTAAATGGATTTAAAGCTGTTATGATTTGTGATTATCGAAATTCATTTATTAATAGAAATTTTATATTCTAAATAAAGTAAAAATTCATCTCCAATGTTGAACACATTCTCCTGTATCTCCAATTACAAACATTTTCGCGAATTATTTGAAAATTATAAGAATTAAGTGAAACTCGAAGTGAATGATGAATTGAACAGAAACAGATGAGCATAGCTTGAGTATGGCTGGAGTATAGCGGAAATATGTTCATCCAAATGAGCAAAATAAAATTAATTAACTGCAAGCAAGCTTTAAATTCATTGCCATTATAGGAAAATTGTAAAACATTGTATTAGAGCGGAGAGGTTTAAAGTACGCGCTAAAGAAGCAAAAATAGATTTTGATTTGTGTCTCGTATTAAAATATAACTACAAAGAAGCTTGTATTGCAATTTTGATATCT
>JAQIYA010001506.1:0-12589 GCA_034699355.1 Microtritia minima | reverse complement strand
GCACTCAAAACAGGCCAATCCCTAACCGCTGACACATTCATTTTAATCTTAGATCACTTCAAAACAATACTTTTATCTGTTAAATATGAATATAATTGACGAGTGATATCGAAATTATTGATAAATATATGACTAACAGAAAGCGTTGAGAATTCAAAACATAACGTATTTTTTAATGTATTGTTTGATGTATTGCTAAATGTATTGTTTAATATAAACTATAGCTGTAAACAATATTTTCAATTAATGGCTCAATAATTAGCGCATTATAAAACTTTGTAATCAAATGAAGTTTCGATATTTTGGATTAATCTTTAATTATAAAAATTAAGAGAGCTTTTAATTTATTTTATTCAATACGAATTTATAATTAAATATTTTTAATTATATGAAAATTCTCCATAAAAACAATTGGCTTTGATTTCGAAAAAATTAAATAAATTCTTTATACGATAAATAATGTTATAAATATACGATAAAAAATTCATGAAAATCACTATAACTTTTAGTGATTTTCATGAATTTTCATTTCACTCTCATTTCATTTTCGAATAAACTAAAATTATTTATCGTATAAAGAATTTATAGTCTATAAGCTAAACAATAATATTTATATTATAGAAGATTATATAATAAATTATCTTTTATTATTGTTTTGAAATAATAAAAACTTATTAAATAATTATTGACACACAGAAAAATTTTCCCTTTTATTTACGGCAAAATAAAGTTCAGATATTATGTTCAAAACAATATGATGTGATAAATATTTTTATTAATACTGTTTATATATATATTATTAATATAATTAAATTCGTAAAATAGAAATTAGCGTTTTAAGTAATAAAAACATGAGAAATAGATATTTTCTTAAGAGATAAACAGAAAATTTACGATAACATAATCAATATCTTAATTTTTAAGCATAACCAGTCTTCATCTCTTGTTTCGCCTTACTCTCTATGAGCTTCACTTTACGTTTTTCGTCAGCGATTCCATTATCAGTTAATCCCAGCTTTGATTCGACTATAGAAACATTTTTTGGTAGACATTTATTATGCTCAACGAAACAGGCATTCATTCTAATGTCGCCAAAATTATTCAACTCTATTGACAGCTGAAGAGTTGGCCAATTGTTGAAACTGGCGTTTGAAAGCAATTCGAGAGTGTATTTCAAAACAGTGTCATTATTTTGCTGAATATCCAAATAAATTGGGAATTCATTTGATTGCACGCAATAAATATTCTCCACTGTTGTTCGCGGCAAAAGTTGATTTCTATCAATTATTTCGAGATTTTTACGAAAATTGCTGCTAATTTGACACGAAATCGGATAAATAGCTATCTCTGAAATGTTTATAAATTCGTGACAATTGGAGAAATTTTGAATATAAACCGCTGCGCCGTCGATAATAATGTCGGTTGGATTGCAGTCGAAAATGTATAAGCCATTCAAATGATAAGTCGCCAAAACTTTAATTTTCATCATTACTTCCGAATTGCCAGCGATAACAATGTCGTCCACTTTGAATTGCTTGCAATTTAAAGCGTTCAATAATTTTACAAAGTTTTTACTTATGATTTGCTCGTTATTTCTCTCCTTAACAGTCCAAAAATAGCTTAGAATATAATTTTTAAATTTAATAATATTCGATTCGTTCGATTCGTTACGTTCGAGTAAATTTTGATGGCAGTACGAAATCATTTCGATATTTTTATTCATGAATAGATAGACGCCGGCATCGCATTCGTAATCATTTAATACAATAATTAAAACTTTTCGCAATTCTTGAAAACCAAATTGTTTATAAGAAGCATAACCAACAGCTGCGGCACTCATTTCGCTCAATAACACAATATCATTAAATCCGGCGATTTTTGCCGAATCGCTCAATGAGTTTCGTTGACGTATATTGAAGTTTGTCGGAACTGTTAAAACTATTTTCGAAACAGACTTTTTAATAGCGGTTTCGGCATCTTTTTTGATATCAATAATAAGTAACGCAATCAATGCTTCAACGCTTAAGTCGTGTATTGATTCAAAACAATCAATATTTACTCTTAAATATTGATTATCATCGAAAACAAAAGGATACGTGTCTAGTATTTCATCGTTAATCGCATCATTATTTTTAGGTATTAAACTTCTCACATCAAATCCGTAAAACGATTCAAACTCTTCGTTAAAATTTCGATAATAATAATCTCTCGCATCCAATCCGCACAAAACCATATTATCCGTAAACGCTATTGAATTAAATCTTTCCTTTACACCAGTATTCCATTTGTTTAAAATATATTTCACTTCGCTATGATTAACGGCACCGATTAAGCAATGTTTGCCGAAATAAACCGCAATCGAAGCCAATTTCGGGGCCAACTTTTTGATTTTCGCTTCGATCGACAATTTCTTGGCATTTATTTCGTCCTCCACTTCTAAAACACTGTCGCAAATCAGATTCTCGTAAACATCTGCGTTAAACAATGCCTGACAACAGCTTAGTTGTCGCCGATACTCGTCCATCACATCTCTCGCTATTCTCTCATGCGTTTCTCTAAATTCATTCACATCGATATTCTGTATTTTATTAATTTTATCGCAATAACCCTTAATTGCATCCGATTTTGATGTTTTAAATATCTCTATAACTTTCTCAATGTTTTGCTGATTATTAGTGCGAATAATTCTATACTGTGTACTGATTTTATCCTTTACTTTTTGCTCGCATTTTTCTATTAAATTTCTCTGTTTGTCGTTAAAATTGCACGCTTTGTGTAATGAATTTAAAGACAATTGAAGTAAATTTTGGTGAATTATTTCGACATCATTTTGAGAATAGACACCACATTTGAGTGAAGAATTAAGCATTTCCTCGTACTTACTCGCCGTTATTTCAATCATTTCATCAGCAAATCTTTCCGCGCTTTTCTCGATTTCCCTGTTTTTCTCCTCCAAATCGCTCAAATATGTCTCTAATACATGATTGAGAAAACGATTGATCCGCTCGTCATCTGTTTCGATAATGTTATTTAAACTATTTTGATAGTAATCTCGCATTTCATTAACCGAATTAACTCGACTCGACTCTACTTTACTATTCCAGTCGGCATTGAATTTAATGAAAGCATTCCTATACTCGATATTCAAAACTTGAAATGTTTTGTCCAAATCAGTGAAATAATTCACACAATTATTGTCATTTTCGCTAAACTTTTTCGACTCTTCATTGATATACATTTTCGCTTCGCTAACGGCTCGCTCATGCAAAACATCGAAATTGTTTTCATCGCCACTAAACAGATGCGCCAATTTATTCACATAAACCTCAATCGACTCCTCGACAATGCGCTCACATTCATCGCCCATTTCCTGTATTTTATTATTAATATTTTCCTCAAACAATTTATCTTCAATATCCATAAAAGTATCCAACATTTCCTTATAATCCTTTCGTCCCTTTTTGCCACCACAGCGAACATCTTTGTTGATAATTTTACGAATCTCGTCTTTGCACACATTTTGCCATTTATTTATATCTTGTTTATTATTAATTTTCATCTCTTTAATGACACTCATAATCACATCATTACGATATTTTTCAATTAAAAATTGTAAAAACTCTTCTCTCTCCCCATCTGTTCTCTCCTTATTATCATTAATTTCGCCAACAATACCGCAATCGCCAGCATTGGATTGGCTTGAATTTAATTCATCATTTTTCTCATCAATGACCTCGTCTTCATCACTCTTTATCGATTCAATTCGAGACACTTCAAGCACTTTAAGTTGACTATTGTTTTCCTCAGTGGCGCATGAGTCAGACGTAAATGTGAGATTAAGATAACTACTATTGTCATCATTGACTGTAAGCGTACGGCAGAACACCAAACCATTATCTGAACTGCCAATTGAATTGTCCACCGGTGAGGAGAGCTCACTGTCCGTAAATTCGATCAGATCCGAGTCTATTGATTCGCAATCGGTTAACAGAGTCGACTCGAAACTGGTTTGCGAGGAATTTAAATTCAATTCGCTATCATTTCGTTTATAATATTCAGGCGAATATTTAGAACCAGTTAATGATGACATATTGTGTTTCATTTTCTTCTCATCTAAATCTAAAATTAAAAATTTATGTTAATAATTATTTCATTGATTACAAAAACTTTCAAATTAAAACTTATTAATTTACCAAATTTTCGATCATCAATATCGAGATTAAGATCGTCAACAAATTCATTGCAATTTAAGTTTTCAAAACTCCGCCCAAATAAGTCAAACAACTGTTCAACATTTAAGGCCACTTTTGTTTCGATGTTTTTCTTGGTCTGCATTTTGTCGTTATCGAGAAGATTCGACTTAATCAATGTACGCAAACTGCAGACATAATTTTCATCCAATTCGGCCAAATTTATGGCCGAATTTTTCACTTTAGTCGAACATAAAGGCATTAAATAGCAACGCATTGACTCCAAATCCATGTCAATGTCATGCAACTCAACAAAATACTTCAAATATTGTTTGCCACCCGTAAAACTGCTAAACTGATGGCTATCAGTAACAACATTGTTAAGTATAATTGTTAGCTCTGATAGGATTGATTTGTTTTCAATCGTTTTCGAATTATTTCCTATCATTTCGTTTATGTTTCGAAGTTCTCGAGCCTAAAACAGAAAAATAAATTATACATTTAATAGCGAATTAATAATGAAAACTAAACCAATTTAACCAAAAAATAATACCAATAATATAGATTTGCAGCAAATGACTGTCGACGAGATAGTCATCAGAAAATCAAAAGCGTCTCTCATTAATTGTGTGGGTTCGCGGTATTCGGTAAATATAAACTGCGAATCAATTAAGAAAACAGCAATTTTTCGGTCATTGTCTTCGATTACGAACGGTTTGGACCACATTTTAATAGCGCGTCTTTTACTGCCAGAATCGTCGCTAAAAGAGTTATCTTTAGTGACGATTGAATCCTCGCATTTCGGCCAAACATTTCTGTATTGAGAGCGCAAATAATTGAGTAAACAATTCATGACAAACGTATTGCCATTAAGACGCGGACCAACACTGGAGATGACCGCTATTTCATGACATCCATTAGCCTTCGACAGTATATCTTTGAGTATCTCTTCTTTCAAAACAAACTCTAAATTGTCTGTTATTTCGACTATAATTTCCTGCTTGTCATCCATTATTTCTTAAACATTAAAAATATATATTAAAATTAATAAATAATTTAAAATTATTTCTCACAATTTATTATTATTATTATGAATGTCTATATGAATATAAAACCAAATCAATTAACTCACCTAATAGTTAGTTAAACACAATGACTAATAAACAGTGAAACGTAATTAAACTCATATCTGAATGAATTGAATGGCAGTTCAGTCTTCGCTAATGATTCATATTTAAGTCGTGAGCGGAGCCACGAGTGAACACATTTATTAGTAATACTCGAGCTTTAAAGCTCGAACTTCTAGTTAAGGAGTGATTAAACAGGAGCTCGAACTCAATGACGAAGAGTTTTGAATCTATGCTTAAAGATGGACATAACTGGGAATCAGGTTTTAGCTTTCACTGCTCATTACTAGTGTTCATATGAATCAATTTTGGTTTTGTGTGTAATATTACAATAGTTTGAAGTTTCAAGTTTAACATTGAATACAGTAAAAATTATTGAATGGAAAGTTTTGATTAATAATTAAATTATATAATTAATTGAAGTCAAATATTATTCGAGTGTTAACCGTAATCATAATTTTATTTAAATAGAACTTAATTAATTGATTTGTTCGTATCTATAAATTTCTAATTTATATTTTCAAAGTGAAAAAATATATATTCAATAATTAAAATACAGTAAGTATAAGGTATTTCTCATACCTGTAAGCCTGTAAAGTTTAATTTTTGTTTCAACTCTGCATTTGCCATACCTTTCCGAGTCTACACAGACATGAGTCAATCGTCGGGCGTTTCTTTGGAGTCCTTCCCGACCGCGCAAACCGAGCCGACCGTCGGCCAGATAAGCGCAGACAAGAGGTCCAACATTAAGGCCACTCTTCAGGCTCTATACGCGTGCCACGAGTTTCGCGACCTTATCCGGCAGTCAGACACCGGTGAGGCCGGACGCGCACTGATCGCTAAATTGTCCGCACTCTTCGCCCAAATCGAGTCGAGCCAACAAAAGCGCGGATCCACTGATCCGATCGTTATCACCGAATTTCCCCAGTTTTATGAGCTCGTATATGATATGAATGTCGGGCCGAATGTGATAGAGTTTCTCAGGTTTATCGGCCAACAACTGCATACCGAACTGGGATCGACCCACGATTCGGTTGCGATGACGGATGCGTTTAGCGATTTGTTTGCGGTTCACTATAAAATTGAAACGTATTGCGATAACGGACACGAAGAGAGTCCGTTGTGGCAGTGGTATCATTTGTTGCGCATCGATATACCAACGGTTAGCGACAGCACAGCTTTTTCACTGCAGGTACTCATCGATCGCAACTATGCCGAAGATTATACAAAGTTATTCAATGGACAAATAATGAACTGCCGCGCACCCAATTGTCGCCTCACGCAGTTTATATCGTGGACAATATTGAAAACACCACCCATTCTTGTGGTAAAAATTCCGAGATTCTCGGAGTGGGGACCAGATTGGCGTATCGGTTCAGATAAAGACCAGCGACTGGTGAATGTCGATCCTGTGGTGAACGTGGCGGACAAACGGTACGAATTGTTCGCAATGATTAGCCACTCGTACGACGCCAATCATTTCGAGTTTTACACCGCTTACGTGCGGCGCGACAATACGTGGTGGGCGTGTAAAGACAATGTTATCGAGAAATTGCCGAATAGCAGTGGTAATGATGATGCGCTGCCGTTCGCCACCGAAGACGCTTATGTCATGTTTTATCGGTAAAAGAGAAGAAAATATTTTTGTCATTTTCTTTTTGTAGTTTATTTCTTTAAAATACTTTATATTTTGTTGTTTAGTTTATTATGTTTATTATTATTAGCTTATTATTTAGTTAATTATGTTTATTTAAATACTAGAAAAACCGAAACGAGTCTATCGCGCACTGTGTTGGTGTTGGATGTCTCGCAAAGTATGGCCGGAAGAGCGAGACTCCAGTTGGCTGTTCATCGATATATCGACGACACTCCGGACGGACATTATGTCGGAATCGTTTTGTTTGACGACCAGTACTGGATTGTGCACAAAATAGTTTGCATCTCGAATACGGCTGTCAGAGAGACACTTAAGTCGAAAGTGCAGAGAGTGTGGGGAGACAGGGGAAGAGGCAAAGACATTGGTGGAGGTCTGTCCACGGGTTTGGCTGCTCTGCGAGACTCGGGCCTCAAAGCTGAAGGCGCTACTATTGTGGTCGTGACCGATGGAGAGGACGGTCTGCCGTACGCGGACTGGATTTTACCTAAACTTTTAGCCGCGAAGGTTTAGATTCTCTACTCTTTTTGATTCTCGACTCACCGAAGTCTCTATTTCTAGGTTCGAATTGACTGCATAGCCATCGGAAACGCTGCCGACCCTAACCTCGAACGGCTCGCTATGGAAACGAATGGCAGAACTTATGTGGCGAATGTTAGAAACACAGAGATGACGGTCAGAGTTATGGAGTCATGCCTAAGAGAGGCGAAGTCTGGCAAAGAGTTGACCGAATCGATGTCGGTTGAAGTCTGTAATGATGTTATTAAAATCGATAAGCGAATCACAACTGTTAAAGTGATTATCGATAGCGAAATCGGACGCAACACTGCGTTCGTAATTGGTTCGCAAAGTTTGGATAAGTTTACGGTAAGAATAACTGCACCGAATTTATGGACATATATGTCGAGTTGTGCTGAGTTTGTGCGAAACGAATCGCTGAAGAGATACGAACTGAGATTAAAGTGCGCCGAATCGGGAGTTTGGAAAATCAAATTCGTTCGTCACTCGAATCAGGTGTTGTCCGCGACGCTATCAGTGATTAGCGAACCCTTAAATTCAAACCCTATACAAATGATAGTCAGACTCGCGAATATCGATGTGTATAAAAAAAATTCCGCCAATTATTTGCGAATTGAGAAAAGGAAACAATGCTGTGATCGGCGCTGAAGTTGTGGCCACTATTGACAGACCGGATGGCACTCAATCTAAGCTCAAACTCTATAAAATCGATGATATTTACACCAATTATTTCACCGATTATTGCGGTAACGGTCGATATAGTGTAAGCGTTTTGGCTATTAATCAGTCCGATTGTCATCTGAGATCTATTGGTGGCAATGAATCTTCAATAGGTTTGTGCGTATTATATTATTAAATACCACTTTAGACATTAAACTAAATTGAGTTAATTTATAATAAATTATTATTTTTTAATGATTCATATTATGCTTGAATAATGATTGCAACTTTTCTATTCGAAACAAATAGTTAACACAAAAGTGGAACACTTTCAAAGACAATGCGTTGTCGGTTGTATTAAAGTCAATGATTTCATGCCTAAGACACTGAATGACAATAAAAATCTGCCACAGTTATCGATGACCGAATCATCCGAATGGTGGCCACCGTTTCATGAAATAGGCTTTCCAATAGAAATACTCCCACAGCCGAGCGGGAGTGAAGAGTGGACGCCTTACCTCAATGGCTGACCAAATGAATTGCACATTTATTTATAAATTAATTTAAGATTAGAATTTACTGAAATAATATTATGGTAAAAATTAGTATTGTTTTAAAGTTAAAATTTTGATTGAAATAAATATAATAGTTGTGAATATATTTGTTTCTTAAATAACTGAATTTTTCTCTTATTGCACTCAATCTTTGGCACTAATAAATTGTTTTTCGTGACAAATAAATGACTTTTATAGCTCAGATTGTAAGCCCACATCAGTTGAACCGGTATTGAATGAACGAGAAGATAATGCAAAGACGATAAACTGTAATGCGCTGTACAGAACTGTAATGGACTGTAATGCCATCTGTGATGCCAACTGTAAAGCCATTGACTGGTCTGTAGAATGAATGACCCATTCCTGTACGTTGTGTTTCACACGAAACGAGATTTACTGAAAATTTCAATATTAAACTTTACAATTGTACACAAATTTATAATTTTAAAAATATATTAATTATTAAATAAAATTGATATAAAGTTAATATAATTGCATTATTAAAGTTTTTAGAATTCAATTATTTACAACAATACTCATCAGAGTGCGTCTTGAAAAATATAAATATTCAAAATTACGGCTAATATGCAGAATAGACACCGTATTGTTGTAAACGCACGTATAATTTCTTTAATTAAAGTTTTGAGTGGCGCCCACACATTAAGTATTATTATATCCCGTGCATAGACAAAAATACGGTGTCTAAAGTGCATAATCCCCAAAATTACTTGTAAACAAAATTTTATAAAACAGTTATCATGAATGATAAAAGCATTTTCGCAAATATGTGTCACTGGTTTAAGAAGGGCTCGAAACACAAGACCACAGGGAATGACAACCGTTTAATGAGTTTGACGGACGACGAGATAAGAGCGGTGCTCGAGTGTCCCATTTTTGGCCGCTGTTTGGGTCACGTTTCGCCGCCAATCTATGAGTGTCTTAACGGACATCTATTGTGCCCGAAATGCACGCACAATATGGAGAGGTGTGCGATGTGTCGCACAGACATTTCGCACAGAACTCGCAATTTAGAGATAGAGAAGTTGGCGGCGAACCTGATCTTTGACTGCGGTTACAGTGGAGTCGGTTGTGGAGTAAAAGTGAAGTTCGCCGACAAGTTTGGCCACGAAGACGTATGCCCTTTTCGAGAGTATAGGTGTCCGTGTCCTGACTGGGTTGGGTACGAGTGGACGGGAGAGTTGGACGAAGTGGTGCCGCATCTCGAGTCTCACCACTGGTTTCGGTCGCAAGACGTCGAAAGAGATTCGTTCAGATCTCGGGTTTCGGCGTTTTATGACGGACGCGGTAATGCCATGACGGCCACCATTTCCAACCATTATTCTCGTTATTTTATAAGCGTTACGTTTAAGAGGTATAAAAACGGTGTACTCAGCCATGGCTTCATATATGTGCAGCTCGTCGGCGATGCGGACAAACAGTTTCGCTACAGATTGGAGATGAAAATGCATGGACGACGACAGACATTCGAGTCGAGTGTGCGCTCGATTCGGGTGCCCAGCGATGAGATCACTCGTAACTGTTTGTGTTTAGACAGGGATACTATCAATTTAATTTGGAGCCGTCGACTGACGGTTAAGTTTAAAGTTAGGAAAAATTTTATTTAAATGGTTCGTGAGTTTAGTTTTCATAAATTAGGGTCAAATTTGAAATAAAAAATATTGAAATTTGTTTTTATTTATTGCGAAATCAAATTATAATTAACTGATACATGAAATAATTTAATGAAATAACATATAACTAAATAATACTGAATTATACTAGATTTTTAATGAATTTATAAAATTCGAAAAGCGCTAAAAGAGCGGCATTCATGTAAGACAGTCGGACAACAGTGGGCTCACTCTCTGTGGCGACAGTTGGCTGACTCTCGACGACGAGCCTCGGCTCTCGTCTGTAGTAAATCATGTACGCCTCACTCGAGGTAAACGAGTTTTGGAGTCTCTGCAACGGCCGAACCACGTGATCATTGCATGTCCACCACTGCTCGCCGTGCCTGCAGTGCGCCACATAGTGTCCCGCGGCCACTGTTGTCCCGCGATGGTCGACAACAGCGAACACGCGATACCGGTCTACACTGATCACGATATTCTCATTGATTTCAATAGTGGTTAGAATTTTTTGAATACCGTCGGAGGTATAAGAGAATCGCTTCAGAGTAATGACCAGTATTTGTGGTGTTCGGCAAATAGTGGACCTGCGATTAATGCCGCGCGTGATGTGTCCCTCTTGAGTGCATTCATCGCATCGCGCGTCGATGGGCTCCACTTTTCCGCCGCCGTATTCGTAATCGATGAGCGCCTGAATCGAGAAAACTCGATACCAATCGTTAGGAATGGGAAGCTCGAGACCTTGAAATGACTCGGAAGTGCGCGACGTATGCCCGAAACGCACGCACTGAGCCGTGATCTCTGTCTGACCGCCCATCAGGTCGTCTATGTATGTGCGGCTATTAGGCTTCAGAGCTATCTCTTCGGTCAGAAAATGATTTAATGTGAGGAGAAATTCGTGGACGTCGTGCTCCTCGACCTCCGAGAAACCGCTACGTCTGGCGAACAGATTGCAAAAATAAATCGGTCTTAATTTACGGTACTTTCGGTCATTCGTGGCGCTCGATATTTGGACGAATATTTTGGCGATAGAGTAGTGCATGATTTGATATGGTTTGGTGAGGTATGTGGCGATCTGTAGGCGAAACTCGAGACAGGCATAGAGAGCTTGGAGTGTGGCGTTTATGTAACACGTGTTGCCGAGATTATACATTTGTCAGTGAAGATATGTGGATGTGATTTTATGAAATTGAGTGAAATTGTTTAATATAATTTGTTTAATATAAGAATAGTTAGTTTTAATAATTTTTTGTCTATTTTTTGCATTTTCTAAATATTTATATTTATAATAATAGAAATTTATTTTAGAATTTTTTTTTGTTGAAATTATTAGAAATTTAGTCTAATTTTGTAAAATATCTATAACTAAACGAAACTTTTCAAAATATATGATTCAAAAATTTAATTGTTGTATATATTGCTTAGTAATAAAACAAATGATATTTTGGTTGACCTTTAAATAAATTTTAATGGCATAAAATTATTTTGTCTTAATTTTAAGTGTTTGAATGCGAGACAATAAAATTATTTCTGATTATTAATTTTTCAAATTTTAAATTTGACTCGAATTCAATTTTTATAGTCAGTTCAGCTTTTTATTATAAAAGCTATCATATATCATATGCACTTTGAATATAATAAATTAATTTCATCAAAAAAAATGTTTATTGTTTGTCTAAAGTATTAAAATGTATGTATAATAATAGGCCGAAATGAATATATGGTTTGTTTTTTTTTCACTTAAATGACGACATAAACATCTATTACTTAATAATTACAAAGTTTGTGTTGGAGTTTTATTTAATTTACTTTTAACTATAAATATCTATATTAAAAATTTTCAAACTCACAGTTTGAGACTGAGTGTCAAATTTCAAGTCAATTGAGTGCAAAAGTTAAGTCCCAAACTCTTGCACTTAACAATTTTTTTGATGTGCTCCACTCGATATGTTTGATTTAAACATTAATCAGTACGAAATATTTCTCTCCCCTTAAACGATACCATTTTCGCGTAACACTGTCCGCAACAATACGTCCAAATGGAAACTGATTTTATGATAGACTCGGACGCGCGCCAAATCGGTTCGCCGTCTGCGAGCGCGTCAAACACTCCCGAAGAATGTGGCGCTCAATGCGGCCAATTGGCCGAAGAGTGCGCGTCGAGTGTCGAGTTTAAAATAGTGGAAATCGATACGCACGACGAGAGCTCAGTGTCGCGATGCCGGTCGAGCGGCGCAGCCATAAACGTGGGCAGCTC
>JAQIYA010001505.1:0-12595 GCA_034699355.1 Microtritia minima | reverse complement strand
AATACAAAGATTAATATCAAAAAATATATGCTTTCATACCATGACATTTGAACTAAAAATATATGAGGAGAAAAAAACCCAAAACACATCATAAATAAGTAGACCAGTGAGGAGTAGAGTGGAAACTTTAAGACTTGGCAATCGCACAAACGCTATGAAAGCCACGCATAATCCCATTCCCATTGCGTCCATCAAAAGCCAATGTCCTGTCAAAACCCATATACAGACAATAGTGACTGACAGCGAGAAGGACACCAACTCAGCCACTGTGAAACGACCACACATTCCAAACGATATTCTGAGCAAAATAAACAATTATTATGATAAACAGATGCTCAACAAGAACTCGACTCAGATCTCACTTCTTTTTCTCAGTGCAAGGCCTTAGAATGTACTGACACATCGGAAGAAGAAGAAACGCCAACGCAATCGCGGCTATGACTGTAATAAATTACAATTAATATGAAATGCAAATCAATCGGTGATGACATACTAGCGGTACAGATGGCAAAAAGCATTTGCATTGAGTCGAAGAAGAAGAACATTATTAACAATGAAACAGAAGCTCCTAATGGCAGACATAAAGCCTGCATCGTGTCCAACGTCTGCACACCTGAATAAAAGTCTGATTAATTTTCGATGCGATTCAGACATTTGAGATGAGACTCACTATTGTCTGCGTTTTGTCCGCACATATCCTTCTCTTTCTGTTTGGCCTCCTGTTCCATATTAAGGGACCTGACAATCATGTTATTAACAATCAATTGGCACTCAATTGGCAACTAATGGCAAATATGTACCTAAAGCTGCCGTAAACTATAAGTAACATCGATATGAGAAAAGTGGAGACTCGGGAAGAATCGACTAATGAGTACATCCTATAACATAACAATTATCAATACCGCTATCCATCGCTTATCTCACTATTCATACAAACCATTGAAATTCACTCATAATGTCAATCAATTTGTTGTCTAAAGCTCGCGATAATAATATTATTGTAGATTTAAGTCGATTTTGTGGTAAATAAATGAGTTTCAGTATATATAAATGATTGCAATTAAAAAAAGAGGACAAATGTTTGGATGAAGTGAATGATTGTAGAGCTGAACAAAACAATTAGTTCATCATTGATGACAGTTTCGCCGATTATCACAACTAAATTAGCGTTAATGGGCACATGATTAGTATGATTAGTATAAGTTTGCAACGTTTGCAGTTAATTGTCATCACTTATCACTCAATTGTTTGTTGTGCTCGCAAGTTATACATACATGTTATACATACAGGTTATGCTCACAACTGGCACTCACTGTCACTCACTATGTGTCACTCAACACATCAATTACGACACCATTGCTCGCCTCACTCTCGACACTCGCTGTCGGCCAACACTGATTCAACAGCAATTCAACACTCATTCAATTATTAACAAGTTATTATTATGTCTTCTCAATAATAAATGCCAAACTATTGAATATTCCCACCATTATTGTAAAACAATTAAATAGATAACGAGCAAATAAAAATTATAAATCGTTTGATTATTTTTTCACATGAAAATCAAGTCAAATAAAAAATAAAACCAAAATCAAAATCAAATCAATATACAGTCAGCTATGGTTTTTATGAACTTATAGATTTTATGAACCATTTTTAAAACCAAAACCAAATCTGTGAACCCATTTATAATTCGTACTTAATTATTAAATAAAAGTTCCATATACTGCGCACTCAATGTATAATAAGTAGATTAGTTTTTTAAATAAATTTTACATTATCCATAGATAATGCGCGCATTATCATTGGCACTTTAGGGTAATATACAGGGTAACAGTTTAAACATGGGTTAACCAAGATTAAAATTGCCATCACTAAGTGTAACATATCGTAACAAAAATTATTTAATCAAATATTAAAATTAATCGCAATCGTTCACAATTCAATGACCACATCGATAAATAAATGATTGATTGCGTCTGACTGTGCTCACGAGTTGTGCTCAAAACGTGTTCTTTGGTTTACTGAATGATAAAACAGGTATTGCCTATGGTTTGCCATTAGCCTATAAAGCGATTTAAGCTTCTCTCTGTATATTAATACCGGTAACCAAATTTGATGGTTTTATGAAAAATAAGTTTCTCGAAATAGATGCGATCGAATTTCTGATATATTAATTTTATTAAGAAAAACAATAATTTAAAATTTAAAAAACATACCTATAAGTTTATTATTATTAAATTTTAACTATGAAAATTAATTTATACTGTATTTCATTTCATTACTATAAATATTCATATGTTTTTAAAAATAAAGATTAAAAGAATAAATTATTTATTCTTTAAATAATTAATTATTAATTTAAAATTAGTACAACATAAGTTATTATAACATTATTTATTTAATGAAATCATAAATGTGTTGTTAATGGACTTTGTCTTCCTTTAATTTATTTAGAATTCAAAAATAAAATCAATTTGATTGATTAAATAATAGCAAAAAAAAATTCATAAATACTATTCAAATTACTTTACTTTTAAATTTAAATATTATGAGACAATTGAAATAATGATGCTTTTAATTTATTTATAAGCATTTATAGTATTTTAAGTCAATGTTATATTAACATCAAAATTATGTTTTGAATGAATTAATTGTTTCGTTTAAGTTTATAACTTTTATAACTTGTTTATCAAGTTATTAAAAGTAAAAATTTAAAAATGAAACATTAGTTATATATTCCATATTATCAAGTTTTTCGGTTAACTTTTAAAATGAAAAGTTTTAAAATGGATTTTATAAATTTAATTTTTATAATTGCGAACTTATTAATAATAGTATAAAAGATGAATAAAGATTGAAAGCAAAAGTAATTGATTACTAATGTAATGTCTAAATAGATGTCTAAACTAGTCTAAGAGCGCGTCTGTGCTGTTGTCGAGAATACCGCCACTCATGTTAGAGGCGTCGTCGACACTCGCGACGTGACAGTTGTTCATATCTTCTTGACTGCCTTCAGAAAAGCCAGTTATAGAGTCGTCGCCAACAGTGACCAGAGATGAGGTTAACGAGGATGAGGTGCGCGACGAACCGCTCTTCGTTTCGCGAATGTTCTCCTTATTGTTGCACACGTTTTGCTTGCTTTTGCTGCGAACGCTCTGTTCGGCAAAGAAAGCGATTATGTTTACAGCTATTGCGAGCATTAGTGTTCAAAACTAACATTCGAGTCATAATTAGTGATGGGAACCCATTTGTATATCTTCATAGTGGTGTCGCCGATGGTCACCCATTTCTTCTCCCTTTGATAGCATTGATCGTAACAGTGATGTCGACCCAACACAACAACACGACAGACTCACCATTTCCTCACTTTGTCGATGGCTTGCATCACTCTCTTTATGTCATCCTTAGCTCTGCTTCTCGTCTCCGCTCTCACCGATCGAGACATCATCTTCGCTAAAATGATTTACTGATTTAATTCAATTAACAAATTGTGATCATTGAAGACAAACATTCATACATATAAAACGGCATCAATTGCTTTCTCTATTTAAAACATTGAGTAATGCAAACTCAGGTCACTCTCGTGTTGAGGTAACCAATAAAAAATAACGTTCAAACAGTCATATAAGTGATGCTCAACTTAAATATTTAAGAGCAGTATTTCTTTTCAAAATTTCTTTAAACTTTAACCTTAACTCTGGTTAACCATCAAAAATAATTTACTTTTAACATTTATTTATAAATACTTATTTTAGTAATAAAACTAATTTATAAATATTAGTATAAATATAAATTATAATTATATAAATATTGTATAATTGTATAAGTTGTATAAATATATAAATTATATTTTGAACTATCAGTCTAAGCATAAGTATTTTTATTATGTTTCGTAAGTGATTTTAGATGATTTATAATTTTTGAAATATTAAATGTTTGTTCGATTGGAACACATTAATAATGTATACAATAAAAATATCACTTCTCAATAAAAATCATTAAAAGTTCCCTAAAATCGAATTTTATTGTTGCATCTTTAAAACCTATAACATTACCAGACTGCTTGTCCCCATTTAGGCAACTCATTTGGTCAATAAAAAATTGTTTCCTAAATGAAAATTTGCTTAAATCCTAACATTTTAGCATTACTTATATTGACTTACTTGGGTTTTGACTCAAAACTTTTGACTTTCAAAACAAGTTTATGGACTTGAGATGTCTGTCTGTCCGTCTGTACCTCCTTATCGTAGAGAGAAAGCTAAGTGGCCGTCAAAAGTGTATCCCTTTTAAGTAGAGAGCGGATAAAATATGTATTTATTATTCAAAAATATGAAATGAAATATTTACTTAAAAGGACTCAAATATGTGCTTAAATATGTATTTATTTTTCACAATTTAACATAATATAAAATTAAATATGTTAAAACAAAATTTAAAAAGGAATATTAAGGGCCAATTTAATGATACTTTGAGACCACGAGTGATAATGAACCTGAAAGTGATGTTCGAACTTCAATTCCAGCAAATTTTTCTGAATTATTAGTAAATTTTAAAGTTTATAAGGATAATGAATTCGATGGTTTTGATTAAAATATTAAAATTATTGATTTGCATTTACATAAGAGATAATAAAATTTTTACTGTATAAGACGATATCGTGTATAAGACGAACTCAATTTTTTCTCAGAAATTTAAGTTTTTTCTTTAGATAAGATCATCTTATACACAAGAACTTAGGGTAATATATATTATTTTTTAAAGAATAATGTGTCACATTGTTATACTTATTAAACTTTAAAGAATCAAATTTCATATCTTTCATATTTAGTTTAATATTATACTTTCATTTAATACTTTTGATTTATATTTTATGTTAATTATTCGCTTTTTGTTATTTTTAATCGAAATATTTATTAATATATTTAATTACATAAAAAATATTTTATATGTATTTATTCCCCAAATATGAATTTATATGCAATATTAAAACTCGCCAAAAGAGTCCATACATAGCCATTCGACATGCAAAACATCTCGTTTCTACCTTTTATCACAAAAATATTTTTTATATGTAAAAATCCGGTCTCTACTTTTAACTAACATTTTTGATGTCAAAGATTTGGTCTAATATTTAAATCTTTAAAATTTAGAGCAAATTAGATAGATTTTAATCAAACTTAACATAACATGACATAACATAACTATAACATGCAAAATCAGCTCATAATAATTGTCATTCTTGTTTAGAAATATAATAGCGTAGAATTTCAAAAATAATTTTAAAAGTTTTATTTGGATTTAAAATTTTAAATTCTAGAGAATCCTTAATAGTGATACGCAAATAATTGCACAAATGAAAGCTGAATGAAAAGTTGAATTTAGCGTGCAATTGATGTGCAATTATATGTTGCTTTGTTTCCGTTGTCTTCATCTTGTGTTTGTATGATATTCGAAAATTTCAGATCACATCCAAAATTGTTAATATAAATGTTATAAATAAATGTTTCATGTTTTTTAAGTGTTTCATCATATCTTCAAATGAATGCCAATAAAGTTTGTGTTTCCTTACTTACTGTAATAGATATTGAAAACGTTTAGCAATCATGAGAAGGCGACAGAACTGCAATCAGCAATAATGTCGAACAGAGAGAAAGCGTTTATTAGACTCAAGTTTAATAATAAATTAAATTTATTCGTAAAAAATCGAATTTTTAATCTTAAAACGAGAAATATTTGACTTTTATTTCTAAATACAAGACATTTTTTCATTATGAACGACAATATAAAACATTCAAAATGTTTTCTCGAAAAGTTTTGAGTGCAATCATTTCACTCTTTAGATGATAAAGATTTAGAGATGCTTTAAATGATAAAGAAATAGCAATATAAATATACGCAACTGTGCATATGTAGCACATGCTAAACAGCTTATTATTGAGGGCTTCTCTTGTTTTGCGCTAATGTTGACGAAACAAAGCTGAAGGCAAATGCAGTCAATGTTGACAACTGGTGTGCATGACCTCTAATGTGGTGGTGTCTGATGTGTGTCCACCCTATATAGCAGTCTATACACTATATAGCAGTGAATGAGATATACAACACATACACACCACGAATGCACCACTAATGCTACGAACACTGCGAACCACTGACAGCACACACACAACACTCGAACACTCGACCATTGAGTGCAATGCATTTAAGGCGTCGTCCGTTCAATTCAGTCATGTTATGCATATAATATAAGGCAATATCGGATAAAATGGCAACTTATGGACACTTAAATGCGTCGCTCGTCAAGAGAAGTGCTCCCAAGTGTTGCGGCTTTTCTGCCCGTTTTATACACTATTTTCTATTTATTTTCAATTATATCTTCTTTATAAGTGGAGTATTAATACTATTACTGACACTACTCTATGGCAGAGATGTTATCGATTTGGGAGAAACGCATCTGTCGGTCATCCGCTCGTTGATAGCGGGCACGCATTTGGTTAACTTAATTCACTACGCGATGGTCGCGTGCGGTCTCGCCATCTGTTTGATCGCACTCATCAACGCGATGGTCGCGTGTTGTGATTCCTCTCTCGACGCGTTTGACGAGCCCTTTGACGACGAGACCCAATTAGGGCTCACATCGCCGTCACAGTCATTGGCGTCGCGTCGCGAACGATCAGCTGAGGGCCGAACTGATCGGCGAACCGAACGGCGAACTGAGCGCCGAAAGCGTTCAAATGGCGAGCATCGCGACCATCGCTACGACCATAAGCCGAAGCGCGCCAATCGCTCGTCAATAGCTTTATGTCTATTCATATTTTCGCTATTATTGCTGTTCACGTTTCAGCTAATCATAGGAATGGTATCCTTCATATCGCTGTCACCCAACTCTGAAGGCAAAGACGAGTTCGTCTCATCGCTGAGCGACAATCTGAACGTCACGCAACTGCTGGTCGACTACGACTCTTCACTGTCGCCGCTGTACCAGCACTTCAAGTGTTGCGGTTGGCATTTGTATGACGACTATCAGGCGTCGAACACCTCGTCTGCGGTGTCAGACTTTTGCTGTAAGACAGTCACAGAAAAATGCGGTCTTCGTAAACATCCGAGTAATATATATTATGACGGCTGTGTTGACAAGTTTGGCCCAATTTTGAAGGAATATGTGCTTATATTGGGTTCCGTTGCGCTCGGATTTTCCATTGTCGAGGTTTTTGGCCTTATATTTTCGTGTTGTCTTTATGTGCAGACGATCTCAATTAACTAAATGACATCAATATACGAAACGTACAAATATTTATATGAACTGTCATTCAAGTTCTGCTAAATCATGACTTCAATATCTAGCAAATAACTGACTTCGGCAGCATTTGACCTCATCTGACGAATCTTTGCAAACTTGAAAGCGAAACGCCATTTAAGCTAATTTAGTGATTATTTTAGCGCATATCATATTTATATATATCATTATGTAAATCGAATTGAATTTTTGTATATACTTATACCGTACAAAATATTTGTACTTTATTTCTTATATTTCTTGTTTCTTATAAATCATTATACGATTTATACGAATCATTTGCATATTTTCACATTTTATTATAAAATGTTAAAAATAAATTAATAGTATATAGCTGTTTATAAATAATACTGGCATAGCTATGTTAATGTTATTATGTGTTACTAAAATGGGACGCTAACAAAAAAGTCATTAACTGTAAGTGAATTAAAGAACCACCTCATGGCTAAGCGTTGTCTAAGCGTTCAGATGTGAAACGGACGTTATTTTAGTTGAAAAGGTGGGTTTGATCTTAAATGTTGAACTCTTGGAAACACCTTTGAAACACCTTCTTTTTATTAAACTTTTCATAAGTTTGACCTCTTTCCACATCACTCTAAATTATTTGTTCAAAGTGTTGTTTTGTTAGGTCTCCAGTGAAGTGAAATACTGAACTTTATTTTTCTTGAGACATACCTGAATGATATAAACTGTTATTATATGCAAGTGATAGATAAGTTTATGCAATTATTATTTTAACTTCAAGACATCATTATGAGAGTTAATGCTTCATTTAATGCAATATTGATATTAATTATTAATATATTAAATAAATATATAATTAAATGCGAGCAAATCGACTTCACTTGTGCGCCTCATAACTCTATTCTTATGGGTAAAGCCTCTGCTTTGCAGACATACGGGTTAAGTCTTATAAAAGTTTTATTATAGAAAATAGACTCCAAGATTTATACAATGATGAAAGTGATTCGCTAAGCAATTATGATATCGATTCTATGCCTCTCGAAATGATATTACTTCTCGACAAAACGATGGCTATGTTAGAATTTGACAGTTCCGGCAAACTTCTTGAGAGGTGCCGATTGTTTGATTTAGAAAAAGAGGCCGACAAGGCTGAGTCGGTCGTGTCGGCGACGGGGCTGCCGGTCGTCAAATGCGATTTGAAAACCATGCAGCAAGTGATCAACAGGTGTAGAGATCTTTCAGCAAATCTTATTACTAACTTTAATACCGAACAATCGTCGTCTAATTTCACTTCAGAGACATCATTATCTCTATTTTCGCTTTGGCGTGGATTAATGCCAGGAACACTATGGTGTGGCTTAGGAGGTAGAGTTGATTAGATTAGTATTAGTATTATTGTATTGAAATAATTATGATTTTTGTTCTTCATTTCTTTATTTTTTGCTCGTGTTTAAACTGATTGATAGCTAACGAATTTCAAAAATTGATGATGACTTTTTTTTACCGAAGTACACTTTAATAGAAAACAATAAATTATTAATTTTTTTATTTTCAAAAAAGAATTTTCTAACTCAATCATTTTTCTCCCTCAGCAAAGATAAGATATTAGCCTCTAAAGGATTATTTATTTTAAAATGTTATTAAAGCTTATGAAATCTTTTATGAAAGAAAACTTAAAGAAAATAATTAATGGGAAAATTTTAGATAAATTTTATCTAAAATTTTAAAAATCTAATTGCCATTAATGCACAAAATTTGAAGTTTTGTATTTTAAGACTATGATTTGAGAGCCTGACTTTCATCCTTTTTTGCATTCTTGAACTCAGATTCGAAAACTTTCTCAAAAGTGTGCCTAACTCTTAACATGATATGCAAAATAGTACATGAATACTAGATGATAAACTTGTAATGATTTTAAATATTGTCATTCAGGGCAATAGTAGGGTATTCAGGATCTTCAGGAGATATAAGTTAATCTTAATGCTTCATTTGATCTATTTTATACAGATTTACTTCTAATTTATATATATTTACTTGTATCTTATTTTTATAAAAGAAAAAGGATTTCCCGATTTTGAGGTCTCTAACCGGTTAGTAATAAAATATTCATCGGAGATTAAAAAAACTTTTATCAAAAATAACTATGTGTAAACTTATTTTTCATAATTAAATGTATATAAAATTTTAATTCATTTTCCCATTTTTACATTCGATAAATTTAAATCTAATTTTAAACACAATTTTCATTAATTCAAATTTTCTTCTTTATAATAAATAAATAAATTGTAAAATTTTTCATCTTTCATTGTAAGATAAGTGATTCTTTAATCATTTAAAAGATTTACTTTATTTTATTTTTCTGGATTGATTCTAATCTATTACATTGAGTTTGTATTAATTTTTTAACGCCAAATCAAAAAATGTATAACTTAACGGCTACTATTTTGTGAGTTTCTTGACTTATTTTTAAAAATTAATTAATTTGATGTTAATAAAATTAACAAATGGAAAATTTTAATTTATTTGGTACTTTTGTTATTTCATTGATATAACTTAATTTATTGAAAACTTTAAGAATAAAAATTAGTCGCTTAATTGTCAAAATTATTTAGTTTAGAAAAGGTAACATCGAGTTGAATACTCAATTTGTTAAAATGTTAAATTTTCTGAGTTGTTAATTGTCAGTTATTTTCACTTATTTTATTTTAAACGTGAGTTATCACTAGTGACCGGAATTTTATTTATAAACTAGAAGGGAGTTAATGGCGAGAATTTCCTTTTATGTTAATCAAACATTCGCTCCGTTTCTGTTATTAATACTACTTTTGGTTTATTAAAACTTTGGTGTTGTGTTAGCATTTGCCTCGCTATAAATTTTTCGATTTGTAAATATGATATTGTTATAGTTTTAAATGACACTTTAATTATATAAGGGTAAAATTATAGGTAAAAATAATTTTTAATCGAATACAGAAAAGAAATATTTTGTTTGTAGTCGTCTCACTAAGTAAAGTCTTTTTGGTAACTTTTAAAAGTGTATAAATAAATGTAAAAATCTTACATATAAGAACAAATACATATAATATATGTAATATATTTAAACATTTGAATCATAATCAAAGAATTGTACACGTTATAAGTATATATAGTGTTTGGAAATAAGTTACAATTGAAATTTTAGATTTGTATCGACATTTGGTGGCAAATTTTTAAAACTAAATGAATAATAACAGTAGAATCATTCTTAATAATCTTTCATAATAATAAAGATTAAATTCTTAATAGCTTAATAATTATTAATGGCCACATAAATATTCACATTTAAATTATATAAACCTAAACATGAATTATATTTGCAAACAGATGCGGCAAATTCTTACGATGATCTCGGATCTAAGAGAGATGTAGATCTATGCTGTCGAGCTCATGATCACTGTCCTGTTCGGCTTAAAGCGTTACGCTTTGGTTATGGACTCATTAACTTGTCATTGTATACAAAGTCTCACTGCAACTGTGATGAAGATTTTTTGAAATGTCTTAAAGCAACGAATAACTCGTATTCAGCAATGTTGGGCAACTTTTATTTCAATGTTTTGAAGGTTCAATGTATTAAAGAAGAGCAAACTGTTGTGTGCGTTAATGTTAGAAGAAATATTAATGGAAACGACGAGTGTATTAGATATGAGATGTCAAACGAAAAGAAAATGAAATTTGTTACGCCCGAGTTTGTGTATTGAAATAGTTTTTAGTTTGTATATTTTAGGTATTAATTTAGATTTTTTAGCTCTACATAATAATTCTTATGTTTTATTACAAAATACTAATGCTTTTGATATTGCAATCATTAACGTAGCATATGTTAGCATACAATATGCCTCAATGAGTCTCCTCAAAGTGAGCCCAATTTCTCCAACTTGGATGATATGATTTTTTATACACTATCTTTTATATGATACCCTTAATTTTACTTATTCCACTTTTTAAGTCCACATTTTAATGCATCTACTTTTCTGGAGTTTATTATATTAAGTGTAACAGTATTTTTAGCATTAAGTTGTAATTTGTAATTGATCGCAGCGGATGTATAGCAAAATTATCTGTATTTTTATAATAAATAGTAGAGCAATTATTTTTGTACATTTAGAAAAAAAGAAAAATTACAAGTTCATAATCTTTTAAAATTTAGATTTGTGTACATTTTGTATAAAATAGCATTAGTATTCAATTATTAAATAAATGCATTACACTTCTAAATAATGATCAAAAGTTTTATAAATTTATATTACCAATTATTAAAGTTTCAATTTTTTAATAAAAACAAAGTTTTCAAAATTTGAAACTAGTGTTTTGAATAATGTTTGATAACAGTTACAGAATTGACATTCTTATCCAAATGCGGTCCATCGAAATTAGTTTGTCTAATAAATTGTTCCACTGCTGAGTAAAATTAATATTAAATTTATAATCAATAATTCTAAATATGTAAAACAATTTTTTGTCATATTGAGCATTCATGAATTATAAACTGCAAAGTAATTAAATTTTAATGATTACGATTAAGGTAATCATTGTAATTGAATATTGAAAGTCAAATCATTTAGTAATCATAGTAGTCATTTAGTAATAATTAGCATTGTCTAGACAATACAATGTCTAATGTTTAAAGTTATGTCTATTCTATGCTTATTGAGCAGTGATTGAGAATAACATAGTGAAACAAGAATTGTTATTCATTCGTTTATTATTTTTATGTTAATTTTTTTGAAAACTTAATGCGATGCCTATCAACAACTAAATTCTCGCCTCAAATATCATTACTGGATCAACAATAAGTCACTGATGATGATATACAGACTGATGATATATATATATAGCTGAAAGCTATCGAAACACTCGAGTGTTTGGCATGGACTTCGAAAAATTGATTGCAATTGTGAATTTAAAATGTATGTTATTAAAAGTTTTAAAATAATTTTAAGTAAAATTTCAATAATTCAAAATTCATAATTTCAAAAATATTTTTACATTTATATTAAAATAATATTGTGAATCTATGTAAAAATAGTTATATAAAGTTAAAACATCCACAAAATTACACCATTAAAAAATTGATTACTAGCTTTCAAGACTCATTTAGACAACATTGATTAAATCTTTCTTAAGCCTATATAGAATTTAATGGCTATTACACAATAGTGGTAAATGTAATAAATTTTCAATTATCAAAACACAAGTTTCAATAAATTTTCTATGTATTGAAACTAGAGATAGGCAAAAAAAAGTCTCATCGTCTCAAAGTTTCAGCCTTTGAGACTGAGACTTATACTCTGGAAA
>JAQIYA010001504.1:0-12609 GCA_034699355.1 Microtritia minima | reverse complement strand
TCATCCCATTATCTTAAGGTGGTATCGCTTTTCTCTCCCTTCATATAATAATAAAGCATTGATTTAACGTTCGCACAAATATTTTACGCCCGTTTGTCAAAATTGATTTCAATCAAGAATACAATTATATATTACAGTTGTAGTGAAGAGCTTCAACAAAAAACAGTTACGAATTCAAGAGAATACGAGAAATTTTGATTGCTTTTTGCTTTCCCTTTCATGTTATAAATATGAATCACAGACATTAACTTAAGTACGATAATACTAATCAACGGGAAAAATATAGTAATATTTTCAAGTACTATTCATCTTTAAAATGTTTGGCTCATTAAATTTATAAATAATTTCATTCTCCATAACAATACGCATAAATGATAGAAAAAATTTTAATTCAAAAAACTAAACTTAGAGTGAATATAATTTAATGGCAAGATTTTTATCGTTTAATATACATTGTGCGAGATATGCTATTAATTGCAACTCTCGGCTACGACTGCATAAGCGGTTATCGTTTATTCTTTTCTTCTATCACTTCTATAGTTGGGCGCTGAGTATCATCGCTGAAACGAAATATTATTTCTATTGCTCATCATCTCATACCACAGCAAAAACATTATTATGCACTTAGGAATTACTTGACAGAAATTGACAGCAAAAACTTTTATGTTTAGCGTCAGATCGATTTCAATTATTTTCTATCATACTGTTTGCCGCATAAAAGTTACTCTTTCTGTATACGTATATATAAGTTATTTGGCTCAATAAATGTTAGTTAGTATTACCAGAATTATTACATAACAGTTAGTTTCGGATATAACATAAGAATAAATCGAAAAATACTTAAGAATCAAAGTATTATCATTTATAGAGTATATATAAAAATAAAGATCGAATTAAATATAATATGGCTTTATATTTATATGATAAACGCAATATCTATAAAATATAAATTACAAATTGAAACTTATACTTGTATGAGCTTTTAAATCAAACAAAATAATTGTATTTGATATATAAAAAACTGTAATTCGTTTATATACGAATATAACAGAATTACTGCCATTATAATCAACTTTATATACTGTATAATCAAAATTCTTTCATAATCACGAAATTATATTTTTCAAATTAATTTCTATATCAATAAATTTTAAACCATATATTAAAGTCAACACCTTTTAATTTATTAGAAATTTTTAAAATTTATATTTTATGAAAAGCAGCACTTCATGATTATTAATCTTATTGACTAATTTTTTAATTTCTAAGTTTTTTTACAATGTAAATACAATCAAATATTAAATTTAAGAATCATATTTATATATTCAATTAATAAAAATTTTTGTTGTAATATTTTTAATTACGTTTTGTGCAACGATTACTTTAATATTCAAGATTAAAAATTTCCAGTATTGTACAATTATTATACGAAAACTTAAACATTAATTTCATCACAGATTTATTTTGAGAAAATTATTTGTACTTATAACAAACTTTATTTTATATTCAATATAAATAATACAATTCCTCAGAAATTATAGTTGAGAAGCGAGCAAAAAGAAAAACAAAATTGAATATTAAAGAAAAGGAATTTATTCACAAAGTCGTAAACTGCAAAAATATACAGTATTTTTCTTTCAGCGCAAAGCATCAAAAACACACCATTAACAGAAAATCCAAAATATATTGTAAAATAGCTTAAATTATTGACTTAAAAATGTAGTCATATAGACATGTAATTTAAATTGAAATTAATATATAAAACTTAATAGAAATATTAATAAAAAGATTTCATAAATATTTTAAAATTAATGAAAAGGTTTATCAATGAATAAAAATTATATAATTAGTTAAGTTAATAATGCGAGTTAATAACAAGAGCATTAAAAAACTTACGGTAAACTTTGAGATGAGTCTGTTTGTACAATGTTTGAAAATGTTCTTCAGCCGATATTTCGCAGCGAAACGTGGCCTCAGTATTGAAATCGGTTTTCGTCAAATAAACATTTCCGTAGTGAGATTTGTTGAACTGTGCACATCATAATATGATAGAAAACAAAATAAGAAACAGAATAAAATAGATAAGAATAAAAGTCAACATTATATAAGCAATCATAATCTTTTCGTACAGAACTTTATATTAGGTTTTTTTGTTCGCATCAGTTTTTTTTGCTACAGTTATCACAGTTAAGCCCAGATGTAAAAAAAAGTAGCGCATAATATTTAGAATCATATAAGAAAGAATATTAAAAACGTTTGTTTAAATAAACGAAGCAAAAATTAAACATTACTACTCTCCAAATATTTTCTTAGATTTTAGTTAAATTAGAAAAAATTATAACTTATGCTTTACAGGTTATTAAAAAAATCTTTTTAACGTTTTAAGTCATTTGAAAAGATGTGCCGCGAGCTAACATTTTAAAGCTTTAATGAAAACAGAATTGGGATTTCATTCATTTTACATTCAACGCATTATAGATTATACTACAAGTTATTACTGTATTCTACATATTCTACTGTATATACTGCTGATTACAACCCGTTATTTTAATTAAATGTTAAATTTATGTTTATATAGAATACAATATCTAAAAAATAAAAGTCTCAACAATAACGAGGTTCTGCTGTGTCTATGATTGTATACTGTATAATAATAAAAGTCAGGTTAATGGAGAATAAAAAGAGCGATTTAGTCCTTTAGCGTCCAAGTTATGAATACTATAAATTCTAGACTTTTATATAGCAGTGGCGTAACCAAAATAAAATAATATTTAAGTTATTATATAAGTTAATGATTTGAAACAATAAAAAAAAGCAACGCTTCTGTTGACTCAAATTTTATACTATTTGACTCCGAAGAAGCAAAGAGAGATTGAGATTATTGTAGAAAATTATAATTCTAAGCGACATAACACTCATTTTAAGGATTTGCGATATTATAATAAAGATGAGAAGAGATGAAATCCTAGCCATAAATCACTTACAGAGTATAACATTTTGGGAACTAAAGCTAGTTTAGAATATTTTAGTTTTTGATAAGACCGAACATGAGTTAAGGATATTTTGCGAGATAAGCCAACGTATAGGCTCTTCAATATCCATATACTATAATTATATATATTCTACATTAAACTATATATATATTGAGTTATACTTTAGTGGATTTAATTTTTTAAATGCATCTCAAAGTAATTAATCTCAAAATTCTGCATTTTATTTGAACGAAATATTGAAATCACTAAAAGTTTATATCTGAATATAAAAGTTGATTTGCGTCTCAGTTTTCTCGTGTTATTATTTTAAAATAAATTATGTAAAAATCAATCCAATATAACTTATTTGGAAAAGAAATAGCTATTAAACAGTTAAATTTATACATTATTTACAGTTAAATGTTTAAATAAATAGAAAAGTATTTATCTTTTTGACATTGAAATCTATAAATAACTGATTCAAATAATTAATGATGAATATTGAAGAGAAACAAATTAAACATTCAAATTGATGATAATTACACAAAAACAATAACTTTTGCGATAAGAATTGGCCATTCAATTAAACTTTATGGTTAATTTGAGGGTCAAGCAAACTATTTTTTGCTGATTGTTAACCCATTAAATTATTGATATTAATCAAATGCCTTTCTTAATCCTAAACAAAACTTTAAACTGCAATTTAAAAGTAATAAATAAAATTTATAAGCAACTCATAACAATGATAGCCTGTAATTAGACGTAAAATTTAGACTCACATCCGGAAAGATACCGCTTGTGTTATAGAAAGTTATTGGTTTGTCATCTTTGGTAATAAAGCGATAAAATTCTTGATTGTCTTTAAACCATTTAATGGAATAGATGTGATCGTAATGCAAATCACAGCTACAGTTAAGCCACAACGGCTCGCCAACTATGACATACTCGGGCGCCACGATTCGCAACGATTGCAGTGAATTAACACCTGAAACACAATAAATAACTAAATTAAGATTGAGTGCCATTAAAAATGTTTCGCCAAATAAAGTTGATCTGTTTTTTATTATACTATTAGACTGCACTAAACAAACATATTATTGTTTTGTTTATTTATATTTTGTGTCTCCGTTTGTTTTATTCTATACAATAAAATTGTGCAAATAATATGATTAGAAGAAAGCTTTATTTGTGTTTCATAATAACTTCAGTGCTTCAAAGCATACACATTACTGACTTTAACTGTTAAGAATCCATCGACAAACCAATTCAATATAGGAGTTTTTAAATGACAGAAAGATTAGTAGCATTGCAAACATTTGCAGCAAATCTATTAATTTATTTATCGCTCTTTTATTATTTAATGGATTCAATTCTATTTTATTTAAATGATAAATTATTTCATATAATAGGTGAACCACTTCTAAAGCATTTAAATATAATATACCGTTTGATAAAGAGATGCTAATTAAACAAATAAAATAATTTAATTAAATTTATGTAATTCAACAAATAGTAAATTTATTGTATTACTGTATAATTTTTATTGTTTAAATTAAATATTAGAATAGCATTTGATTTAAAGAAAGTTGTTATCGATATTATCTGAAAAAACAATTGCAGTTTTGTACTATTGTTTATAAACTATAGTTAGACCTCCACTCGAAAGAACCCTTTAATTGTTTCTAATAACAAATGTATGCCATAATTTAGACTTACCGGATGTTCGTGAATAACTTATAAAGAAATGTGTTGCGAGCGAGAGTCGAACACATTGAATCGGGAGATACAGAGGGGGAGCGGACACACAATTTGCTACTTTGTTTGTTGCGCTCTCTGCACAATAAATGGTAATTTTTTATTTTAGAGATATAATGATCTAAAAACAGAAGTTGATGTCATTAAGTTCTAACATTAAAATATTTCTTGTCTATTTTTTTTATCAAAAGCATTGATCAAAACTTTTAAAATACCTCAATTGAAATAATAGAAAAATTTTAAAATATTATTTAATATTTTTAAAATCGTTAAAATATTTAGTTAAAAGTGGTATACAAATCAACAAAACTATTAAGATATCTTTTTAAAAATTTAAGGCTTTATTTCAAATACGAACGATTATTTTGTCTTTACGTGTATTTTCAATATAAGATGAGTAAATTCTAATATTTTATTTGGAAATTATTATAAAAAACTCAGAATTTCAGAAAATACGATTCTTTATAATGTAAAAGTTTTAGTCTATTACGAAATTAATTATATATATAAATATGTATATTATTTTTATTAAAATTTTTCATTGCAGCGTCATATTCGGTTAAATTAATGATAAGTTACTCAAATGTAATGCTAAAATTGAATACATTATGCGATACTATACTCAAACACTTGATTTAGTAGTTATATTTTATCAATAAAAACAAAATTCAATGTGTCTTCAGTAGGAAATTAAATTTAACTTTAATTTCTATGTCAAAAGAAAATTTTTAAAATTCAAGTTTATATGCAGTAAAAATAAATTAAATAAATAAAGTTAAACTTAAAATTAAGTTAAACAAACGATGATTGAGTTCATTTGTCAAAAACATTTGCTTTACTTTTAACGATTCGGACAATTAAAAAATTTTTTTTGATATCATTAAATTTTTAATTAACATTTAATTGCGTCAATTTATTGCTAATATTAAATTTTATTTAGTTCTTAGTTATTAGGCTCTAAAAAGATAGTTACGATTGAAAGATAATAATAAAAAATTATCTTATTTTCGTGACGAACCAACTAATAAGCAAAATGAGTTCATTACAGGTATAAAAGTTTAGACAGAGTGGAGAGATATGGGTTGCAAATGTTTTAGCGGTGATGGCTATACAGATGTTTGTCGCTCTGCGAGACCAAGTTTTATGCAAACTTTTCAATAAATGTATTTACATTTATCGTTATAAATACTCAATTAATAAGTTGGAGAAGAAATGGAAAATTAAGTATCAAACAAGTGTCCACTTTTGGATGACTTACCAGTTTGTTGTCTAATTGTTTTGATGACTACGAACAGTTGAAGATAAATCAAAACACACAACAAATTCAGTTTAGGCATCATATTTGCGTTTCATATTTGCCACTCGATTGTCAATTACTCGAAACACATATAACTCTTAATAAGTTAATCATAGCATTGGTAAGTGTTGGCAACAGAATTGGCAAACAGTATTGTTTCACTGGACTGACAGCACAAGCGTTGAAAAGCACTGTTAAGCTGTACTACTCTTTACTCTTATTCTGTCGAGCGATCGCTTTACCATAAACTCACTGTTTTTCGAGTTTGCGCTCTATTCCTAACCAGACATATGATGAAAATAAATTTTTTATGACTGAAGACCAGTCTTAGTCTGCCTGTGAAGCAGTTCTCACAATTAAAACAAGTTTGACGCTATGCCTACAAATGAGTGCTTATGTGATGCATTCAAAACATTTCTCTACTAATAAATCTATTTGTTTCAAATAAATGCTTTATTTTGCCATTAATTGACGCTTTAGAAACACTTTAAATAATTTTTGAATTTAATTATATATAAATTTATTGATTGATATGTCTAAATATGATATACTTAGAAAGCACTTGAAATTAAATATTAAATTACTGAATGTTATTTGTGATTTTAAGGTTAGAATCAATAGTTTCAATTTAAGTAAAGTTATCTTTATTTGATAATTTGATAATTTTTAAAATTTTTAATCTTAAATAAACCTCGAAAATGTTTTTAATTATCAAAGCAATAATTTATTTTCAATTTTAGTGATTTTTAAAGTTACCGTATTATGTGGTAAAATCTTAACTTTGATTTTAAATTAATTAATTAAAGTAAAAATTATTTCTTTGATAAAAAAAAATTATAATTTTAAATGAATTAATTTGAATTTCAAATTTTTGCTAATATTTATAAAATAAAGTTTAGCCAGTATTTGTCGTACTTCAAGCGTATCGTGCAT
This sequence comes from Microtritia minima, assembly GCA_034699355.1. Taxonomy (NCBI): domain Eukaryota; kingdom Metazoa; phylum Arthropoda; class Arachnida; order Sarcoptiformes; family Euphthiracaridae; genus Microtritia; species Microtritia minima. Next base: position 5,652 of record JAQIYA010001504.1, on the reverse strand, counting down.
TTTAATTGAAGCATTTCCTCTATTCTTCGCAGAATAACGCGTGAGAAATGAAACAAAGTTTAAAATCAAAAAGTTTCGTAAAGTAAGAGCTTTTGAATATCTTTTCTACCATTATTATAACAATTACCTATTATGATACTGCGTATTATTTATTAATCACATTTGAATATTATTCAATACGTGTATTTCTTATTATCAACTTCAGTCTTGATTTAAAATAGAAATTTAGATTTAAAAAATATAATTTTTATTAAATATTCAGTTAATCCATTGTTAAATAAGTATTTCTATTTATTAAAATTAATTATTCATTTTTAACCAGTTTCAAAAATGAGAGAATCAGAATTTTGTCGAATAAAAACTGATGATTTTAACATTTAATGGTAATATTGATGAAATGAATGCTCTTAATACTAATACTAACTTAATAACAACGATATGCAAGAATAAGAAAAATAAGAAATCTTATTTCATTTCTGTTTTCAAATTATAATTAAGGTTTAATATTTTTACAATTTTAGGATTTTAAATTACAATACTATCTTTATCTGAAAGTAGAATAAAAGTGTATTTAGTGTTCCGAAAATTACAAAGAGATAAACAGTAGGAATTAAATGACAGTATTTTAACAAAATTTAATTTTTACAAATTTAAATATATAACAATTTAACTATAACTATTTTTTATATTTATAATAGAAACAAATATTTAATCAGTGACCTTTAAGATTATTTCAAAAAATAAATACTTTAAAATAATATGTTAAAGTACCAAATATAGTATATCTACTAAAATATTGAGGAGTACTTCTTTACTAACCGGTCGACATAAAAATTAATTAATTTTTGAAATTTTAGATATATTTAGCATTTTGCGGAACACTACTCACGACTTAAGTTTGAATAACAAAATTCTATGTTAGAGTGCATTGCTGTGCATCGCATACTGATTCGTATGAAGTTTTAACAATTTACATGTTAATCGTATAAATCCTTAATTAATCAAAACAACTAAACACGAAATTTTTTTTTTAATGTATGCCTAATGAGCAAATCTTTTATCGCTCTTAAAGTATAAAGAACTGTATTTGAATAAAAATGCATTAAAACTTGAGTAATTAAAAATTATTGATAAGCTGTGAACTGGCAAATGGCGAACATATAGATATGTGGACTTTATGTTGATTTTGATTTTCAAAAATAGAAAATCGTGTTCTTTATTTGAAAATTGATCGCTAAACAGATTGCAATTATATGATTATATGATTGAATGTGCACTTAAATATGTAATGTGGGAATTTCAGAGTTCGTGAATTTGGCAAAAAATACTTTTAGTTTTATATTACCCCGGAATTGAGTTTGAAAATTATCTTTAGTCAGTCTTATTGCATATCTGTTTTGAATGTAATTCAAAGTCACGTTTATTTTTATTTTCAATTAAACGTTTCAAATCATCAATAACAGCAAAAAAGAAAGAAAGAGATGCGAACACACAAAACTATAGTAATTAGAAAACAGCAACAATAAAAGAAATTAAAAACCACTAAAACATCAAATAATATATAAAATATAACTAAACCACGTTCGGGGAAACTTATATGCGAAGTGCTGCTGAATTAATTATAAGAGAGTGCATGTTTGAGAGGCATCAACAGTAGCTATACATACGCGGCGCACACAGACATGTATATAATAAAGGCATATATCAAAATGTAAACTCGTTTTACGAAGTTTTAATCCCAATCGACCAGAAAAGATAGTATGTGTTGGCAAAACTGTGTTTTGTGTACTTTTATACAAATTACCTGTCAGTCATTGATTTATTGTTGATGCAGTTTTTTATTTTATCCCATTTTTTTAATGGAAAAGAAAGTATAAACTTTTTTGCGCACTGAATAAACATTGGTTAATGCCGTAGACTAATAGTAATGATAATTACTAATAATTAGTTTGGAGCCTAATTTACCAATTTTGCATATTATGCTAAATCATTGTTGTAGAATCAATGTTTGCGAAGTTATCTGTATAATTAGTATCGCGTCATTATTAAAGTCGAGCCACGGTTAGCGAAGAGCGGCGATTCTAATAGTTATTTAAATGTAGAAAATTCGTTATTCTATTGTAGTGGTGAGCAAAAGAGTCACATTTTGAATTAACATTTAATCTGAACGCTCAAAAGTTCTTTAACCTTAAACTTTATCCAATCAACCTTAAGGTTAAGCTTTAATAATATATTTTATGCCATTGATTTAGTTGGATATTTGTAACAGATTTTGGAAAAAACTAGATATACCAACACTAACCAATGAATATCTTTAAATTTTAAAGCAATATAACTGTTAAACACATGTTAATTTTTTAAAACATAACATAACATCTTATTGATATTTTTGTTACAATTTTTATGCAACAGATTTCTCATGTAATTACTCTGTCCATTAGAAAAAATATAACCAAAGTTATAATTAAAATCTTTAATATTTTTTTCAAAATTATAGCACATTTTTCTATAATGAGACCAATTTTAATCAATTAAAATTTTTGGAACTTTATATTTTTTGTATTATATGCTTCTATTGTTCAAAATATAGTTTTTCCAAAAAATTGTTACAAATAACATATTTAAATATTTAATATTTATTTAAATTAAATGTTTATTATAGTTTATAAGAATAATTAGTATATAATTAATTTTTAAATAAATATTTAAATTTTCAAAAATTATACCTAAAATTAGCTGTGAGCTAATTTTATATTAAAAGGAAAATTTCTTGATTTATCATTTTTTAATATTATATAAAAATTAACTAATTAACTGAGTCTTATTTTTGTACATAAAAATCATTAAACTAATTAAAAGCAAGTTAGAGTTTTATCTATTTTCAAGTTTTTAAAATTTAAAATATATTTTAAGTTGTAATGCTTTAAAGTATGAATAGTTTAATTAAAAAAGTTATGAGTTCGTTAAGTTAATATCATCCTATAATGTTATTTTTTAATTTTTGAAGCATTTATTTAATTAAATTTACAATTTAAATGCTTCTTATAACTTCTAAAGATATATCATAGATTACAAATGAGATAAACTCTTTGCTTAAGCTATTAAATTAAAGTTAAATTTGTAAGTATTAATTATGAACTTATAAATTGTTGGCATCACGTAATGCGTGATATAAGTCAGTTTAAAGATGATGGGTCTAAATTGTTATTGACTTTATACTTATAGGCATTTATATATTATAGTTAGATTATATATAATTAAGGCTAATCTTTAATTTTAAATTTAAATTTTAGTCCAGAAAGATTAGATTATTTAAACTTAGATTATTTTATTATATTTATTTTTTTGTTTTGTTCATTTATTGAGGTTTTATTTAAAAAAAATAACATTTGGACTATATTTTTTAAAAATAATTTACTAATTCTATTCAAACCCAATTTAATTAGTCTAATATTAAAGAGGTATTAGCTTCAAAATGTCTTGAAATTTAATCTGTTTTATCCAATTTATCATTTAATTTAAATTAAAGTAAAGTAATAAAGGAGTAAAAATATTAAATTTTAAAAATTTAAACAAGATTTACTTTTATTTTTTTAATTATCAAAGAAATTACTATTTAAAAAATATTTTTAAGATTTGGATTTAATCATCGCAATCCAGGAAATGTCAATGTTGTATATATCATAAATCATAACAGTAAAGCGTGATTGATGTCGGTGTCGGCAGTCAATGCAAGGCTACTCAAATAATCAAATAATTTTAAATGTTGAGTGCGCTCCATTTACACTTAAACAACTTTCACATCTATTTAGAAGATTTTTAAATACGCGAAATTAACCACAAAAACTCGCTGTTCTGTAGTGAGCGCTTTCATTGTGCTAATTGTTGTTCACAATCAAAATATTAATAATTTTTAAATCACTAAATCATAATAATTTCACTTAAACACTGAGCATAAGTTATTCTTATCAATAAGACTGTTATTGTAATGTTTGATAAAAGCCATGTGACAAACGCTCACAAGCTTTTCTAAGAAAACTATTTATTTTAAATGCATATACTATTGAAATTATTAAAAAATAATTGAATAAATTAATTCAAAAATAGATTTCTTTAAAATTTTCGTAAATTTATAGAAGCTTATTCAAGTTATTTTTTTGTAATTTGATGGAAACACTATAATATAGTATGAATCTGAAAGGTAACCCAAAAGTAATATTAATAACGCGTTTAAAATACAATTTATAACCTTATTTTAATATTTTAATTAATTTAAATCATTAACCTTATTTATAACCTTAATATAAAACCAAACTACTGTTATCAAATCAAAATAAGATGAATAAATAATGAACGTGTAAGAAAAAAATTAAATACAACTGACAATATATCGAAAGATATTTATAACTTTGAAATGTAATATTTTACACATGCATTAGCAAATGATAAAAATGATCATTGTTTTGTAATTTCATTTCACGACGCCATAAATATTCATCAATACATTCCCGAAACTAAACCACTTGATATGATCCCAACTGTATTTACATTTGACTAACAATTTAATTTAATTTGGAATATTTAAAACTTTAAATTAATAATTATTAAAATTGTTACCTAATTTTACGGAAATATACGGTGAGTTCATTATAGAAAGAACTTTTGTTGTGATGCTGAACATGGAGTGAGCTATTGATAAAATTATGGCATATTATAAAACAAAATTAGAAAAACAAAATTGTATTAATTAATATAATGCATTCATATCGGTTCAAGATTTAAGCCGTAAATCACAATTAGTTCAGTGATATATCAATGAAGATATAAATTCACGATTTTAATAGATTTCATTATAAATTTTTAAAAATAAAATACTTTATACAGTATTTGTGAATTAAAAATTAATTATTTTTAAAAGTGGAATAAAATGAATAACAAAATACATAATCTTTTGAATTTTTTATTTAATTATCTTTAAATCATTATTAAAGATAAAATACAATAATGACTTGTCGTCGATAAATTTTAATCAACAAAAGATTTAATTTATTCCCAATCAAATAAAAACTTAGAGTAGAAAATTAAAATTTAAAAGTCATTATTTGTGTTTGAAAAGGCGTACATTAAGAATTTACTGAATTCTTTTTTTAGTATTAATAACACTGACTTTTGAAATGAGGTTTTATCTCTATTTTGCTTCCAAATTAAGTTAATTCTGTTGGATGACTACTCCCTTTAATTTATTTTGACAAAACTTAATGAGGTTTTATCATTTGGAGACTCTCTACACTATTTTCCAGTCGAACGCATTCTTTGAATTAAAGGCACTCTAGCTTTAGGTCGACGATTACGATCGCAAAAAACAAACAATAAATGAAACGTTTAACCATTATATTTATATGAGATATCAAACATTTTTATTTTTATCTTTATATCGAATACACATCATAAGAATAAACAATATTGTACGCCATAATGAGTTGATTTCAACATTATATTTAGCACTTATTAACTTAATTTGCAAATATTCATGATTTATTTCACAATATTCAAGAATATTCACTAAGTTTGCGATTTATGTATTTTAAAATTGAATTTATCTTTTACTTTTTATATTAATGATTGATTGATAATTAATAATCAATATTACTA
>JAQIYA010001503.1:0-12618 GCA_034699355.1 Microtritia minima | reverse complement strand
TTTGTGTTTGCATTTTTGTTTCGTGTTTGCCAAACGTCTATAATTTCTGTGCAATTATTTAATTTAGTTAATTATGATTACGAACGCAAACATTATTAATCTTTTTCTATTCAAACCATTTTTCACAATATTTAATAGATTGAAATAGATTTTGATTTTTTTTATCAAGTTTTATAGATTGGGTCACACTTTTAATAGTTGAAAGGTTTTTAGGTTTGAATAATTAGAAATCTTAATCAATTCAATGCGATTAATTTAGTGGATCTATTTTTTGTTTGCCAAACCTGTGTAACATTTATGTAACATTTATGAACATCAATAGCCGCGGGCCTCTCAAACATTTTAAATGTAAATTTTTTAATTGATGATCGATAATATGCTTATAGTTTTATTGTTATAAAAGCCTATTTTTAGTTTGTTTGCGATATAAATATATCATATTCTTTCTGACCCCTGAACTCGGTATTTAAAAAAAAAAGTTTTCAAAAAATAATATTTAAATTCTTAAAATAGACTTTAAATCTTCAAACATGAAACGCAATTATTTGGTTCCTATTTTTGTTTTTTAATTTCATTATATTATTGCTTGATTAGGGTCAACAAACTTGAGATTAAGTTTTTTTTATTGGCTTGATTTTAAAAAAAATTGAATTAGTTTTGTTTATTTGTTTCAAACCAAAAAATATTTCAGATATTTTTAATCTGAATTTTATTTTCTTTATTTTTAAAATTTTTTAATTTATTATTTAATTTTCTGATTTTATTACTGTAATCTAACTTTTATTATTTAGTTTTATTACAGTTAATCATTTATATTGCATTTATTTATAACATTTGTATGCAATAATATTAAGGGATTACACAAAACGAAAACTTTAAGCGCTGAATATATTAAACATTAAAAATCATAATTAGAAAGTAGTTTTTTCCTGATTTTATGAGTCACTCAAACCCATCAACAAAAAAAAGTTATTCAACAAATTATGCTCATTATAATGCTATATTTGCGTGAAAAAAATGTATTGAAATGAAAATTGTTGAGTATTTTGCTTTTTTAATTTCATTAGCGTTCGTTTCTTTGCCGCAGTGACTGCTCATTGTTGATGTCCCTCATTCTTCTGAAACCGTTTCAATTTGAAGGTTCTCCTTCTAAGGGCTAAACACCAAATTGAAGTCAGGGTTGTATTTGTGCCCACTTATAGCTTACTTTATAGTTTGCTTTATAGTCGGGTTAACTCATGTTAACTCATGCCATAGTTATTCCCAAAACAGTTTTTTTAGATTAATGGGATCAGCGTTTAATGTTATACAATATTGTAATAATGAATGCTAAAGAAGGAGACCTCGTTAATTGTGAACGTTAAATGTTTATTAATTGATAATACATATATATATATTTATAATTACATGTATTAATTGTGTTGCAGAGGCAAGTTTGCACAGGTTCGCCGTTGCATTTGCAACACCACGTACAAGCCGTTCGTAGCGAAGACTATTAAAAAAAGGAGACGCTCTCAAGACGTAACACAAGAAATCTTGCATGAAATCCGAATCCTCTTAACTGTCAAACATCATGAAAGACTTGTGCGCCTCATTGAAGTCTATGAGACATCCTCTGAATTCATTCTTATGCTCGAAATGTAAGTCATCCAACACTATGTCATACTTTAGCGTCTCTATTATTGTCTCTAAATTGTTTCAGTAATTTTAATTCAGGAGTGCAGGAGTGCGGCGTCATATCAGTACAATCGCGTCTTAACGTTATGCCGAAACTTATATTTTTAGCTTTCACTCGCATTCCAATGTTTTAACAATTAATGCGTGTCATTCATAAATTCAATTGTTTTTTGTAACATTTTTGTGAACTAAATACAGTATTGAGAAATTAAGTAAAAGATTAGTAGATTTTTGTCAACTCAAACCGAGTTTATATTTCACATATAAAATTCCTTGACTTCTCAATTCAATAATTCTAGATATTCAAGGATATTGAATACTCTACAATTGAAACTAACAGTAACTCTATCACGTAAGAAATTAATTATTTGCAAAATAATATGTAATGTAATGGTAGTTATATCAAAGAGTTAGCAGTTTTATTAGTTTCTCATAAAGAACGAGTTTCTATTAAATTTATTGTTATCATTAAATTTATTATTTTTTGCTTATTTTTAAGATTTATTTGTTGAGAAAAATTTTTAACAAAAGAATTTAAACTTATAATATATTTTAAACATAATAAACAATATATTTTCAGTAAGAAATAGTTAATGATTTTTTTTTGCATTTCGAGTTATTATAGAGAGACTTACCAGAAGTCCAGTTTTTATACTTTTATTCCGTTTTGGGTCAGATTGTGTACAGTAGAGGTTAAAAGATTATTCACATATTAAATAAAAAATGAATGTTTATATAACTCGCAAAAAGATAGAATTGTTTAGAATTTCATTAAATTTGTAAAATTTTATTTTAAAATGTAAATTAAGAATGAGAATTAAATTGTTTTTACTAAAATTTTTTTTATAGAATATTAAGTTAAATAAAGGATAATTTATATCATTTATTAACAATAAATATTAGTTATGAAATTTATGACATTATATATAAATTAATATAACTGATGATTACATTATCAGTTATATAAATATTATTATTAAAGATAGTGTAAATAATTTGAGTTATTCTTAATATTAAAAATATCATATTCTGAATATATTCTTGAATTTAAAGTTCATTACATACATGACATTGTTATTAAAAGTTAATTTTAGTAATTTATTTAATTGATTATTGGATAAAATATAGCGAATCATTTTAGCGATTATTCAATTATATTTCTTAAAATTTCAATTTGACCCCAAATTCTTCAGAAAAAATGAAATTTCATAACTATGACGAACTAATAAAAGATATATTAATTCTTACAACTAAACAAATGTAATTTTTAAAAATTAAAATAATTATATATTTAAAATTAATAGCGTTATTCAGGTTTTAAATATAGTTAATGTCTTTAAAGTCGACTAAAGTCTGATTCATAAATGTTGGGTCGGGTCGGCCTCCGCTTGTTTCGCCTCTCTTATGCATATTCTTATCTAAACAGAAGGAGCGGTTAACTAGAGATTATAAAAATAAAATTTGCATATCCGGTGGGTTTCCATTAATTATAATCATTTGTTAATTATTTAATAAGTGTCTTAAAGAGTTAATTTATTATGGCGTCGAACAAATGCTATGTAAATAATGTAAATTACGTAATCATTTTAAAATTACATTAAATTAAATTGTTTAGAAATAAGTCATACATTTAGTTAAAATCTGTTTAATCAATTAAAAATCAAAGAAATTATTGAATCAAAATAAAGTTGTCTGTTATGACAGCTCCAGATTTACATTTACATTTGCCTTCAGTTTAATTTTAATTTGTTAAAGATTACTATAAAAATTTCTGTTAAATAGTTGGATCAAATCTTAATATTCTATAATAATATTTTATTAAAATATTCATAATATAGTCTTATATAATACGTACTTTAAAATAAATCTGATATAATAAAATTGATTAATTTTTTATAGTTAAGGAAATAAAGCGAGTTTTTTGTAGTTTGATATATTTAAAGTTAATTCTTACGTCTATCGAATTGCTATGAACTGGTATGTGACCACTTGAATCCGGAGATTTCATTATTTGTAAACTGTTTTTAACACGAGTGGTTTGACTCAAAGATTTCGACTGAAGTTTATTTGAGCGAAACATATTTGGAAAGAGTTTATTTACAAATAATGTTTGCGTTTTTTATATTTTTAACTTTACTATAACGCGTTGAATGGTATTTGTTCTCTCTATCCAAATGTGATGCAATCAATCCCGAAATAACTTACATTTTTAAGTAATATTGTACTGCTATCGAGAATGATTTCGTGCAATTATTTAGTTCAAGTCGTATAATTATTTCTAGTTTTATAGCTACAAATTATTTCTAATTTTACGTTTGGATTTTTTTATGGTCATTAAAAAATATTTAGTCTTCAAATATTCCCAATGAGTATGAAATTTCCTAAAAGCAAAATTGATAACTCATGTAAAAAATTCCATAATAAATATATATTCAATTAAATAATGAAATATATAATATATTATAATATAAAAAATAATGAATACTACTCTATGAAACGCTTATTTGACGTTTTCTTTATTATTTCGGCCTTCATTAGACAAAAAGCCATACATGGCTCGGACTTGATTTTATTGATAGGTTTTTTTTCAAACCAAATTTACAGTTGATTTAACAGTGACTACGATTGGCTAATGTTGTTTGTCTGTTACAGGGCTGAAGGGGGAGAACTGCAACGAGTGCTCGACGAGGAGGACATGATAGCGGAGCAGCACTGCCGACGCATTATGAGACAAATCCTCGAAGGGGTTCAGTTTCTTCATCGCTTCAATATCGCGCATCTCGATATCAAGGTTAGCCTTATATTAGCCTTATCTTCATCGCGTACGACAACCATAAGTCTTCATAAGTCTTCCTCAATTCGCAAATGTGTGGCACATTGTGTGCCGTTCAATATTATGCATGAATGTCTTGAAATAGTTGCCAAAATAAACCGGTCTTATCTGCAAATGAAGTCGTGATCGAATAAATAATTTGTAGATATCATAAACAAAGATTGTCTATTCAGTGCTTTGTCTAATTTATTACTCTCTTAATGCGAATTAATTAAACCTGTTTTGCGAACGCAAACATAATACTGCTTACATAATCAATTAATGGTAGCCGTCGTGAGAACTAAAAGCGCTTCCAATACGACTTTTATGACGACTTTATTGTAACAAAACTCAATTTATTTACGCAAATGCATCGTTTAATACGCTTTTAATACTGTAATACTGTCGATACTGATATGAATAAGCTTTTTATTTGTCTATTAAATAATAAATTGTATTTAATGTTTTAATATTAATGCCATACAGTACAGCAATAGTACAGCACTAATCCTTTTATCAAACAATTTAATTAAATAATTAAAGCATTACTTACACGTTTATATAACATCATAGCATACAAGTATGCATTCTTATTGTATATTCATTTGAAAATGATTTATTGTTTAGTCTTGCGATAACATATTCTGTTAAAAAATACTGTTTCGTATGCATAATTAAAGTTGAATGGTTGACACCAATATATGGATTTTGAGTTTTCTGATTTGATCAATCATTTAATTTGTTTTTTAAATCTTACCGTACATTGCAGTGCAATATAGTTGGAGAATCGCGAACAATATTGAGCAGCTCTGACTAAACAAAACCTAAGATCACGTTTATGCTCGTCCGTAAAAGTAAAGTATTCTTTAGTGTGCATTTGAAAATATATGAGTTGATTCTGATGTTAATGTAGATGACCTCAAATGCTTATTATGCGCGCAGCGATACTCCGAGATAAGTCATCAGATTAGCTCTTTTATCGAGTTTTATTATCTATTTGTTTACTTTTCACAATACCATAGCCTTGTGTGCAATAAAAAAACGGACACAACTTATTCGCATGTTTTCGTTTGAAGTTAATTTATGCCATTTCTCCAAATATAGCCACAAAACATACTTCTGACAAAAGCATATCCAGACGGCGATCTGAAGATTTGTGATTTTGGCATTTCGAGAAAACTGACAAAAGGAGCAGAAATAAGGGAAATCGTGGGGACACCTGACTATGTCGGTGAGTGAGACGCTCTCTGCCACTCTTATGCCACTCTTGTGCAGAGGCTGAGGTCGTGTTTATTAGTCTAAACGTGTACTTTCATAAATCGTCGACAGCTCGACAACTGTTTGACTAACTAATGCTTTTGTTTGTTTTTGACTTTTCAATACCAATAGCAATGCCTGTACCGTATATACGAGTTTTGGTAATAAAAAGTATTTATCCGGGTATCGGTTGTTGTTTTGTCAAGTTTTATGGGTGTAACGCATTTATAACATTGAAAACTTTTTGTAATAAATTAATTAATCAAGCGATTAGATAAAGGTATGACAAATGCCGAAACTGCCGAATGACCGACACTTAGATAAGGATTGAGTGCCGTTGCAGTACTGTTAGCGTACAGTACAACTGCATCATATCAATGCTACGATGCAATCACATCACTCATACGATGCATATCTATCCCACCGATGTTTGCGATGTTTGGCATTTGCAAAGCTTTCCTTTCCTTCCTTTTCTCTTGTTATGATAGCTTGTGGTGTAGGCATGTATATAAGGTAATGCACTCGAAATACGTCACATCTCACAGCTGGAGATTTCCGTGCAATACATTGAATTAGATTCGGCTATTATTAGAATAGAGTAAATTGAAAATTGCTGAGTGAAGGGAGACGTGAAGATGGAGAAGCAGAGACAGGGGGACAGTATTCAAGTTTAATACAGACATAGAGGACATAGAAAGGCAGGTGAGAGAGGAGTATAGACGCTCTTTTCTCACAGCATTATGCAGTACTGTACTGGCAGTGAACGCACAACAAGTTTTCATTATTGTTAGCGATCATTGCCAGCGAGTCAATGCTATCAAAGAGCAACCGGTGTTGCGAACCAACTCTTTTACTGCTCTTTTACTGTCACAGTTTATACAACATTCTCCATAATGAAGATATATTGAAGTTTGTTAGACGAGTGATAGTTTTGTCTTTAATTTGAATCGCTCATGACTTTTGAATAAGGAAGTAATGCTTGATATCAAATCAAAGCGCACTATCACTAATTTCATTTTTTACTTAAACTTTTAATTGCACAATAAAAGAGCACGACTACTGAAATGATCGCCACTGATTTGTGTCAATTAAGATCAGTTAACAATTAATTTATTATTCGATCGCAGTTCACCTCTCGATCACAATTCGCAATTCATTTCTCATTAGCGACTGTTCCTGACCTTTCATTGTTAGCCACACTTGTTTTATTTCTTTATTTCGTATTATTTTAATTCTTTTTGAGAAATGCTGGTATTTATAATTAGAAATTATAATTAGAAAATTATTATTACATTATATCAAATGCATCTCAAACGTGATAAACTTTCAATTTATTATTAAAAGTATTAAATACTTAGTTCGTTAAATTTCTTTAATTAATATATTTACCTCATGATAAATATCTCAAAAATAAATAAATTTTTAATTAATGCTTAACTTTATTCGAACTTAAATAAAATGAGTATAATTATATTTAACGTTTCAATTACTTCAAATTATTTACAGCATTATTCGTCTTTAATATCAGTATAATATTATCTGATTATACAATCATAAATTTTTTATTTAAGGTATTGATATAATTAATAGATTGATAAATATAAGTAAATTATATTTTATTTCACAATTATCTGTGAATTTTGAATTGTATTTATTAGTAAATATCCAATTAATTTTCATTCTATTTAATTTCTAACTATTTTTTCATTTTTAAAAGCGCCTGAAATACTTCAGTTCGAACCGATTAGTTTGGCTACTGATATGTGGTAAGTCTACAACTATTGAATAGCATTAGAGTTGTGCTATTATATGCTGCTATAATAATATATTGTATTTAATTATAGGAGTATTGGTATATTGACTTACGTGCTATTGTCAGGACATTCTCCATTTGCGGGTTCAAACAAACAGGAAACTTACTGCAACATAACGAATAGTCCGCTAGAATTCCCCTCATATTTATTTAGCACTGTTTCAGAGGCAGCTAAAGATTTCATTACGAAATTGCTCGTCAGAAATCCAAAGTATTTCATATTAAAGTTGCTTTATTTAGAATTTATAATTAGGATTGGTTTAAATATAGGGATAGAATGGATTGCCAGGAATGCCTGAATCATGAATGGCTCGCCACTGAAAATAACGGCGCGATTATCTCATTAGATGTACCAACAATTTTAATGAATGGCGAAGAGAGTGATAGTGATAAAGAGAACCAAAGAATTCATATAAATCTTCCAGAATAATATGAATTCAAATTATGAAAGCATGCCAAACATCTATACATACAACACAAACTCAAATTCAACTGTTAAACAAACTCTCAAACTTTATAACTTAATATAATACATAAAACAAATTACTACCTTTAATAAGCTTAAATAAAACTTAAAACAGTCAAATCTATCTAATCTATGATCAAATATTAAAGAAAATATATCCATTCATTATGTGAATGTCGATATATTAGCTATAATTGGGTAAATAAACTAATTCTATAGAATAATGAAATCTAAAATTTAAATTATAAAGTATTATTCATTTTTAAATTAACATTTTAAACGAAGGTTTTTTATCGATTTTAAATTTAAGGTAAGATTGTTAGATAGTTTGATAGTTTTTTTTAAGTATTAGTTGCATTCAATACATTTTCCAGATTAAAAAGCCTTATTAAATATTAATATAAATATATATCATTAACATTAATTTTATTATCATAAATGAGATGTAAAATTGTTAATTATATAATTATGTGATTTATTTCTCACATAAATAATCTATGATTAATTATAACTTATTACTAATAAGTTATTATTTTTAAATTAAAATGAACAGTGTGGTCAACTAAAACGTGAATAACATGTAAGTTACAAATATGTATATAGCTTTAACTTGCGTCAAATGAAATGTTTGAATTAAATGAGTTGCAACAACAGGCTTAATAGAGTATAACAAGTAAGCATTTAATAATACAAATTATAAGTATTAATTATTTTATTATTTAAACACAGATAACAACATATTAAGTATTTAAATCATTATCAACTGAAGAAAACATAGATTCTTAACTTATATTATAAATACTACGTTTTACATAAAATTTTGTTACATTAAATTATATTCTAAATTATGACAAACTATATGCTAAATGGTTATAAAATATAAACACTGCTTTGTAAATGTACAGAATAATAATAAATATATTTTAATATTTATATTTCATTATTTTAATTCAAGATGTTATCTGAAATCATATACAATGCATTTAAAAGTTCGCTCATATAAAGAATTCATATATAAGTGCAAATGAGTTTACAATTATATAAAAGTCCGGATATAAATTGACAATAATTTAATACTTTAAATACTATTCTAACAATAAATTAACTAAAAAATAACACTACATTTGGCTATTAATTAGTAAAGTTTGATATTTTTATGCAACTAAACTGATATATTAAACTTATAGTTAGATATAAATACTAATTAAGTAAACTTGATGTTAATGAATATACAAATGGATTTTACAAACAAATAATGGAATTGAAGAAAAAAGAAATGATGTTTGTTAGACCTAACACTAACTCGTATTAAAAAATTATTTATTTTGACTAATCCTAAATTCTTATCTTTTTTCTGAACTATTTTTCCTGACAGAAGTGGAAGTCTGTTGATGGGATAACATGTTAAAATGCGAATGTTGTGAGTGCGGTAAAGGATTGTTGGGACTCTGAGATGCAAAGGGCGGTGAAATGGTTTGATACATTTGCGTTGAATGTTGCTGTGGCTGCGAACCAAACGAAATCGGTTCACCACTCGTTTGGAATGAAAAAGAATTATTACGAATAAGTGGCTGATTGACTGCTTGGGCCGCACTCGACATCCGTGCGCCCGCTTTGTTGGGGTAATCACAAACGGGAGAATTGGTTTGCATACGCGGCGAAGAGCCTGCAGAAAGGGCTGAGTGAGCGCTGGCGTGAGAGGGAGAGTGTTGAACACTCGACATTCCGTCGCAATTCAATGAAGCATTTAAAGCTCCATTTATTGGAAATACGTTATTAGCTGGAAGTGATAGTCTAGCGTTGACAGCCAACAGCTGATCTCTACGAGCTATCAATTCTCTCACTCTTTCTTCTAATCTATTATTTTCAGAGCGCAATTGATGTAAACACGATAAGAGCGAAGCGATGTCAAAGTGTTGCGCCTGATCTATGATAAACTGCGAGCCCTGAGCCCACTGACGCTCAAGTAGTTGTTCCAGTGTTTGCGGATATTCGCATCTAATGTTTGCATTCATATTCACGTTAACATACATTTAAATGCGAGCGCAAAGTGAAATACTTACTCATTTTGTTTAGCAGCACAACCTTTAGGTAATGATTTAGAAGACGAGGGAAGAGGTAAGTTATGTTCTTGAGAAAACATATTTGGTCCAACACAGCCATTCAACGCATTCAATGAATTTATATTATACAATGATAATGATGTTGTACTACTGTTTGTCGACGAAGTTGTATAGCCGTTCCGAAGTGGAGGCAAATTTAATTGATTCATAGGAATTGACCTTAAAAAGTATATGTTTAATAGTTTGTACAGCTTTTCAAACATTTGGATCACAATTAAATGACATTAATGAGTGGAGTGTGTGTTCAATAAAATATTAATACAGTGCACAAGCATTTAATTGAGATAAATAAGCAGACATGCAATCGAGATAAAAATAAGACTGAAACTTAAATAAGACTGAAGGCATCGCAACTCACCGGTAATAGTTATGATCACTATCTGCAACTACGACAGATTTTACGACATTCCTAATATAAATCAATGTTTCAAATCAAATAAAACAGAAAAAGTGCATTATGTTAATAAGAAATTGTGAACCAATATGAATAGTCATAAACGCTGACAGGAAAATACATATCCATTTCATGCGCATTTTGGAAAAGAAAATAATTTAGTTTACGAATTTATTAAATCACTTACATGTCGTTATTTTGCGAGTTCACCGCTTCAATCATCTTCTTTTTGCGAACTTTTTTCAATGGAATCACTTTCGAATCGCTATAATCTTTAGCCGCGGATTTAGTTTTGGGAGGAGTATAACTACTGCACAATAAATATCTATTTTACATCATTGTATCACTCATTTTAATACTTACATAGTCTTTTTCAACTTTTTCTTGTCAGTATTTTTATCGTCACATTTTGCATGTTTAAATGAAGCTACACTTTGAGCGAAGGGTAAACTCGATAAAAAAGTTGTCTTCTGAGTGTCGACTGTTTTATCGGTTGTAGAATTCAATAACGAAGCGAATACCGGAAATGTGGTTTGGGTTTGAGTCTTAGCACTGCTTTCGCTATTGACGATGAGGTTGGGAGTGGTGGGAGGCGTGAGTGGTGGGCGCGATGTTTGCGGAGAAGTCGATGCCGACGACGCGATCGACTTCTTGCGCTTTTTGTCGATAACACACTTTCCTAATGAATTGTCTACAAGTGGTGAAGCATTAACTTTAACCGAATTAATACTCTCTTCTGCAGCAATTATTTCATTTTTCTCGATTTCATTTTTAATTATGTTAGCGATTGAGTCAAACTTTGAAGTGAGAGAACCGTGATTTGAATTCGAATCCGAAGAACTTGGAGATGCAATCGAGGCGTTCGATGAGATGCTATTTGTTTTGCCTGTCTTTTTCTTTGGAGGCTTAATGTCATTGTTTTGCATAGCAATTGCTTGCCTCGAAGGCGACATTTTCTCGGGACTCGACTCGGGAGTGGCGTTATCGTTGGGGATCGGCTTAAATGCCGGAATCGGCTTAATATTTCCGCCATCCTTTTTCTTTTAATAAATAAATACAATTAATAGAATAAACAATCAATGATAAGCGAAAAATGCTAATCGACTCACGAGTTTCTGATAGTGATGACTGCAATAACCGCAATACTTAACATTGTCCATGTTATTGCCGGCCTCTTCGCACAGCAGACCAGCCGCTTGTGCGCTGCAACACAATGCAAGAGTGAACAACAATTAACTTATTAAATGATGTCATACCAGGTCACATGGAAGTACTGCCGACAGCCGGCTTTGTTGCACTGCATGCACGCGCCCATCTTCGACTTGGTCTCCTTTCCCTGCTGTTCGCAGAGCGAACACGTTCTGCTGAACCTCTCCGGCGGAACCAATTGGAGAATAATGGGTTCCATCGTATTGTTGTTTCCAAATCTTACTTCTGGAATATAAAGAGCGCACACAACGTGAGCCCAATTACCGTTATCTGTGCGCTTAAGTGCTCCGTCTTTGGATGGACACAATTCGCATCTCTATGCAAAATATAATTCGCTAATTATATTATTAATATTATCTAAAATATAAGAAACATGAGTGGCAATAGTGTGTCGAACGAGCGGTACGTGAGTGTACGTGAATGTCATGTGAAGCTATCGAAAGTAGTACTCACAACACGCGCCGCCCTCTCCTGCGACTCGCACTTTCGGCAAAACCACGGACCGGTCGGCACCTGCACTATGCCGTAACACGCTGTCAACACAATCAATCACGTTAATCAACATCAGTCATGTGTTGAATGGATGCAAACCTTGATGGACGGCGACATTACATCCCTGTCCGTCACAATAAACAAGTGGATTCTCATAAAAGCCTCTCTCGTCAGAACATACACAACAGCCGCCAACCATTTCTTTCATTGTTAATTGATTGGTAAGAATAAGACAAATTTATGTTTGCCTTCAAACATAACCCAATCCATGGTTGCGTTATTCGAGCCAACGGTTATCGAAGTCGCGCTCAATAACAGCAATAACGCCATGTTATGAGCGATTCATAGCATTGCTTGCCATTCATAGCATTCATA